>WNNJ02003437.1:0-165198 GCA_012934845.2 Pomphorhynchus laevis | reverse complement strand
TCTCAAAGAATGTACTAACTTTGTTGCCCTACGTAGCACCTTCTCAAGTCGAGTAATCTCATCTCTGGTTCGAGGGTATGAACATTGAGAAGCATATAACAAATGGCTTAGTACAAAAGAGTTTGCAAGAATTCTAAAAGAACGTGGACTCACATAGCTGAATGATCGGCGAAGGAAACCAACCATACGCATGGCCTTCGAACAAATGTACTCAGTATTTTGGCGAGTGGATAAATCATCCGTTATCCATACGCCAAGATCTTTATAGCTCGAAACCAATTTAATTACTCGATCCCCGAGATGATATATCGGCACCGGAACAATATTACGTGATTGAATGTCCATGCAAGTGCACTTCGAGGCATTAACATACAGACCATTAGAACGTGCCCACTTAAGAACCGTGTCAATATCTGATTGAAGAATGTTTCGATCATAATTTTACTTGATGGATCTCCAAATTTTTAAATCGTTTGCAAATAATAATGAATGCGAACTTATTACACTGGGGAGATCGTTGATGAAAATACAAAACAGCAGAGGACCCAATACAGACCCTTGCGGGACACCGGCATAAACTGGATAATGCTCGGAAAGGATACCGTGAATGGTGACCTGGTATGTGCGACCAGAAAGAAAGTTGAATATCCAACGAATGATTATTGGATTGATGTTTAATGCACTCATCTTCATAATCAACTTATCATGGTGCATGATCACATGCTTTGGAGAAGTCAAAAAATATGACATCTACAGCATACCCCTCATCTACTATGAAACCCCAACTTTCCTGTGCCAATAAAAGGTTAATTACTGTTGAACAGATTTTACGGAATCCGTGCTGATTAATAGAAAGTAACCTGTATGATTCTAGGTAGTTACTGATTATCCGATAAAGTAATCTCTCTAATACACGACACGATACAGAGGTTAAACTAACCAGTCGGTAGTTATCTACACATGATCGATCACCTTTCTTATAAAGCGGCTTAATGATAGAGCGTTTCCATGCATTCTGGAATATACCGTAATATAATGATACTATAAATATCCTATATAAAAATGCATCAACGACATTATTATTAGTATACAACAGCCGATGAACGGTGGCTCGTTTGCCTGGATCTCAATGTAAAAAAAGTACAATGTCAGTAAAACAAAAAATCCAAATCAGGTTCGATTTCCTATGAGAGCGATACACTGTTCAGCGCACGCCGAGATTCTCGGATGTTCTGGCATTCAATTGCAGATGACATCATGAAGATTCTTCAGATATATTGAGGGAAGTAAGTCTGGGCAAATCGAGCCCGACGGTTTCAGTCGTCTAAACTCTTTCATAACATCTTTAACTGTGAACATGTGAAGAATATCACAAATTGACGGATTAATACGAGTAATTTCTATACGGAGAGAAGTAGTAGACGATACGAGAAATTTACGACCAAATGCAGTAGCAATATCGAAATGATCTACTAGAATGCGTATTTTAAATAATATGTTAGGATTGTTGGCTGACTTTCCTACCAGTACTTGTTCAAATTGCCGCTTTTTAAATTTCTTGAGATATGTGAAATGATTCCGACACTTTAAATGACCTATAATCAGTTTCTCCATTCCTATACCTTACGAATTTTGCTTCTTGGATCTATGACTCCTGAAGCTCCTTATCAAACCAAGGATTTGTGCGTGCACGAGCAGTTGCTACCTTACGAGGTGAGAAACGTAGAAGGAGCGATACCATTAGGGTTTCAAATTGTTGCCAAGATGATTCAACTCCAAAAATCAATAATTCATACCAATTTGTACCGTAAAGACATTAACAGAATGGTCAGAATTGCATAGAGGATCTAAATATAGATCCCCTAGACATCTATATTAGATCCCCTAAGATCTAATATAGATCCCCTAGCTACGACCGACGCCAACTGTGCTCAACTACAAGTACAGTGCCTGACACTCGACTGCAGCGTCTAAACTACAATCGCATGCGACAGCAGTAAGTCTAAAGAAGACTTCCTATGCGGCTTTTGCTTCATATCTATCCGACCGTTCCTTTCGCGTCTGTTCTAATTCATCATCCTCCCCTCCCATCCCTATTTTTTTGCGGGGTCCAACAAGGTTCAGTCCTAGGTCCCCTGCTTTTTTCTCTTCTGCTTGGCGATCTCTCTCCATTTATCAAACCTTTCTCCTATAACGTCATGCAATATGACAATTACATCCTCATCTATGCTCATGCACCCGCACATTGTATACACGATATCGCCATTTCTGCCTCCAAGTGTATTTCTTCTATCCACGAACGTCTCTTTAATCTCCATATCGTTCTAAACTCCGACAAGTTGAAAATGATGTGGATCCTCCCCCGTAAACCAAGCATATCTCCTCCGCTGTATCTTTTGCGTCATCGATCATACCCATAGTACACAATCTCACTTTCTTAGGCTTCCATTTCGATGATCACCTTCTCTTAAACCCTTTGTCCGTTACAAGGGTTATCCGCCCCTTATCGACTTCCGTTCTTGTATGTATCTTCTTTAATCGCTTCTCTTTCCTAAAATCGATTACTGCCTCAGCCTTTTCGCAAATTCTCCAAAATCCATCATCCTACCCCTACAACAAATAATCAACTCCGCCGTTCGAGTGCTCTTTCGTCTCCGTCGCTTCGACCACACATCAACATACCTTGCCCAACTCTCCTGGCCCACCATCCACATCCACATCAAACTTCGCCTTCTCGTAACTTTTCGTCTCATCGCTGTCGGCTCCCCCATCGTTCATCAACCTTCCTTTCTTAGACGACACTAACCCCACCTCGCTATCGCTGCGTTCCCGTCATACCATCTTACTCCACATTCCCAATTACTCCAACAACTTCGGTCTTCGATCCTTCCTCGTTGCCGCCTCACTCGCCTGGAATCAACTCCCTCTCGACGTCCGCCGCGCCCCCTCCTTTATCACATTCAAACACCTCCTCCGTTCACACCTTCTCGACACCTGATTCACAGTCTTGTTTTTTGTGGTCATGTAAGCGTGCGCTGGCACGCATTTGCCACGTTAAAATAAATCTTTTTGTTTTAATATGTTACACCAGTGACCAAATATTTATCGGAAGTAAGACAAATATCAAACAAAGATTGATGGTCTCCAGAGAAACGAGTAAACATTGAGACATGTTGCGTTAGATTAAGAAAATTGATAGTATCAAGGAATGCTGATGAATAATTATTGTTATCTAAGCATATGTAGTTAGTCCAGTCTATAGAAGGCATATTTAGATCACCCACTACTACCACATTACTACGGGATCCAAACTTTAATAATGTATCAACTATGGAACAAACATCCATTCTTGGACTACGATATATAAGACCAATAGTAACTAACACATGACCGGACAGTAATATATCGCCCCATAGTGTTTCTGTGCCACCTTTATACTTAGCACTTAAGGTCATAAACGCTACACTATTATGTACATATAAAATTACCCACATCCTCTCTTTCCGGTCATATCGACACGATAAGAAGAATAATTAGCTATTTCAATATCTTGATCAGATATATCGGAGTGAAGCCAGCTTTCTGTTATTGCGATTAACAAGGACTGGGAATATTGAATACGTTGCTTCAATTCGTGAATTTTATTAAGAAGACTGCATGCGTTAGTATACAAGATCACATAACTAGATCCTATTAAAGCACATATGTAGTTTTTCCCTTACTGTTAGCACTATTGGATCCCGCCAGAGCATACCACAACGGTGATTGATGATAAACAATATCATCTAAGTAATCACATGTATTTGTAATGGTATGTTGGATAAGCTAGAAGCGACGAGAGGAGCTAAATCTAATCCACATACAGCGGAGTCCAATTCAAGCGAGTCCCTCGTCGCACAATTTAAAAATTCCGAATTCGTAAGTTTGTTTCCCCTGCATCAAAGCGCGATTTTAATAATTTTCTAACCTCCCGAAGACGTTCACGTTTAAACATGTCAAGATCATCAAGTAATCTAATGAGAGAACCTTAGAGATGATAGGAGTTGCTCAAAATATATTTGGCAGCCGCTGCGTCGGTAAAAATTGCTTTTAATAATCTAGGATGATTATTCTGCTTTTTACAAATTCAAAACAAAGCTCATAGTTTAATTTTGGACATTACCTCTTTCGGTGACGCTACCAAAATGGTTTATAGTATCGTACGAACTTTGGATACGTCGTCATCTAATCTATGTTGTAGGTTGACCGACATAGATTCAGGTATATTAGTGAAAACGATAGCGCGAGAAGGATCATGATATTTGCGTACGCGGGAAAAGTGCTGCTCAAAGGAAATCACTGATTTTCCATCAAGATTATGTGGAGATCTATCAATAACTCCAGTTATTTGACATGTATCAGGTATAAAATTTGCTAATGACTCGAATTGATTTGAATCTTTGTGATTAAGAGACACTTCATCTGATTGACCCAGACTGTTAACATATGTAGATCGCTTAGGTGAATAAACATTGATTGGATTAGTAAATACATCAGGATTAGTAAGAGTTGCTGAGAAGCTTGAATTGATATCGGATTGACTGTACGATCGTTGTAGGTTTCCACTATCCAAATTTCCGTTATTGATAAGATTGTCATTGTCCAAACAGTTATTTTCGATAATCGGTTATGATCTATCGATTAATGACTTGGGTGTTCGATTTAATGATTCATTTTCGATTTGCAGGAAGTCTGTGATAACGTGTTGCTCTTGCAATGTTTGGGAATTGTCTGTAAATCGACCGCTTTCTTCATTTGATGATAATAATTGTTCTTTTCGATGCTTGCCACAGTTTCGTTCGAATTGTATTTTACTAACATCTTTGTCACAAACGATACTATTTGAATTGTCATGGCTGATAGACGATTGATCATTCTTTGAAACTATAAATTCTTTACGAAGAGGTGCTGAACAGAATCCGCATATAAATCTCTATCTAGAAAATTTGAAGGAAGACGTAAGGTAGCCAAACAGTAGTCCACACAAGGCAATCTGTCATGGAACACTCTACATAATGCTGGGATCCATTATCATTCACAGTCGATTTTGTCGTTTTCCTCCGTTTCTCCATATTTTTTTGTAAGTAGTTTGTAATTGTAAGTAGTTTGTAATTGTAAGTAGTTTGTAATAATTTAATAGATGCATATTTTGAAAAAAAAAATCAAATACAAAAACTACTGAATTACAGCTGCTTGCTGGCCTTCATTTCCTCCTCGGCCTGTTTGCGGTTTCTGTCGTGTGGAAGAAGTTTATCGGCGAAGCAACCTTTGCAGTATATTTCTCCATCCTGATCTTTATATGTACCCAAAGTCAACGTTGTATTGCAAGTTTTACATCTAAAGCACTTTTCGTGCCATTGCGAACTGCACGCACCAATTCTTTCCGCAGCATACACTGTGGTTCCACATCGTGAGCACTTTTCAATTGCTCCACCAAATTTCGGTCCCATTGTTTCTCGTTCATGCTCAGGAAAATACTCAACATTGTCGATATCGATCTTCGCAGTTGTCGTACGCGGCTGTTCAATGATCATGATCGTTTGGATAGGTTGCTGGGGCATTATTTGTATGTTAGAAATCGGGCTGGCCTGGATTATTGGCAGTGTATCGGGAATTTGGTGCACTATCTCAGTCATGCATGACACGGGAATTATTTCGTCGTACTCATTCATTGGGGTATGATTCTTGTTGTTATCTTTGCAAACCGGTAGTCCCATCATATCACGAGTTCGGCTCGAAGCACAAGAGTCTGGCTCGAAGAGGCGTTTCCCGGGTTCACATGTTTCCTGGTGTCCACCATCAAATGTCGATATTGGGATCTGGTCAAGTGACGCTAGCATTGCTTTGGCGTTGCCTCTCATTATTGCAATAGAGATGCGCTGGTATAAATGCGAGATCGTCACGGCGTATCTGACTCCGCTTGTCCGGCTCATGTTATTTGCAACCCGTTTAATGACCCTGTTTCCCTCTTCATTCCATCCCCCAAACGACTCCACTACAGCGGCTGAGAATATATACCCCGCTGCTTCGACCCTGCTCTTGTACTTCCGGTCTTTAACATTAGCCGCGTACGATGTAGCGGCGGCGAGCTGTGCGTTAGCAGCTGAGCGACGGTATGCCGTCTGTTGGGGGTGAGTGACTGCAAAGTCGATTGCATGGGGAGGATCCCCATAAAATAGGATGTCTGCCGGCCGTTCACGTAGGTCCGGGATAATACCTCGCACTTCCAGAGCTACATCCATCCGGGCTGATTGTGCGGCTGCGAATACCACGTCACGAATAGCATTATGCCGCAGTCCTTGGTAACCCCCGTATTGGCATGTTAGCGAGTGTATGCCTTCCTTATCAGCTATGCGCATGCAGCGGCCGCACCTATAATCCTTTTCGTGTAAAGGAATCCCAAGCCACATGCGGACTAGAATACAGAACTGTGGGGGTGTTAATTCCGTTCCAGATGCCGCATTTGGTACAGCACTAAGCCAAGCCCCAGCTTTTGGACACGACACTGCATGTAGTCGGGCACGATCCATTTCGCTAGATGATTGTATAAGCTGTGTCGAGGCGATATTTTCAATCAGGCGTAAGGTTGATGATTGACCGCCCTCTGTAGACGGTATGAAGTGAGATCCCACTGTGGTTCTAAGGGTGGCTAATGCCTCTGAATAGTCAGGAAAAAGTGTAGGATCCAGACTGTATTCTTCTCCGACCTGCATCACACTATGTATAAATGCGCTCTGGACATGCGCCGCATTGCATCTTAGGCCAAATCCACTCAGACGGATTGGGAGTGTCATCTGTGATTTCGCTGCTTCGTGTAGTTGACACGCGCATATTTTCTGAAAGGCGCTGGCGATTTGTCTGTCGAATGACTGACAAAACGTTTTTGTAATCCTTGGATCAACTGAACGGAGAAGGTGGTTTATCCTGGACGAGGAAGCGCAGTGTTTGAGTAGGAGGTATCCGACTTGGGGGTCTGGCAGCTTGGCTACTGCATCGATTGTCTGGATTAGCGGTGGCAGAATCTCGCTTGTCAGGTGGGTTTCTATGAAGGACTCGTCACCGATGGGTATGCCTAACAAGTGCATGTTTCCAGAGGTGTTCTCCGAAACCACCTCGGATAGTAGGGCCAAGCAAGAGCTTATGGCTTCAGGCGTGCCGATGACATCCCTCTTTCGCCAGTTTAGCTGCAATTTAATCTCCTTGAAACTCATGTCTAGCCAGCCGAGTGCGGATGCAATTGCCGAAGGCGTCCCGCCGACTATGCCATCGTCCAGGTACCACATGTTGAGGTTTATTCCAGGGATATGAGAAACGTGTTCAATCGTTTTTTAATGGCCAACGCGAAGAGGAACGGGCCCAACGGGTCACCCTGCTGGACTCCTTCACATGAATTGAGAGGGTCCTGCGGGCCGAAACGAAGGGGTGCCTTGCACTTGTATGAAAAGTCAAACCATGGCAAGAGCTCCGGGACGTTCTCTCGGACCGCCGCTCGTAAGTGCGCTCTGGACAATGAGTTGAAGGCGTTTGAAAGATCGATCTTTGCCCAGGCCCAGTTGTTGTCATTGGCGTGAAGTTCGTGGATTCGTCGGATGTTGTGAACGATCCTTTCCACTGCGTTTGGGGTTGCTAACCCTAGTTGTGTTGGTTGTAGGAGACCAGCGAAACGTTTGCGGAGTTGGAGACATATGCATTTCGAGCAGAGACGGCGTAGAGTTTCGCCAACGGCAATTGGTCTTATACCCCCGTTCTTTTTGGGAAGTGCGATCAAGTTAGCGCCGGCAATGTAAGGCGCCACTTCAGAGGGTGCTAGTCCCGCCAGAAGGTGGTTGACAAGGTGCGTCAGATTCTCTGCTAGCGAACCGCCGCTATTTGCTCGTAACATGTCCTGGAGATGCTCCGGTCTTAGCCCCAGGCAACCTGGTCCCGACGCTGAAGGAAAAGAGTTGACCGTGGCAATGACGGTCTCGCGGCCTACAGATATAGACGAAATCGGATTGTTTGAAAGTCGTTCTATAAGATTAGGTGAGGATAGTGGCTGATCCCGCCAGATGCTGTATGTCAGGGGATGTAGTATTTGCAGTGCTGTCCGTGCTTGTGTAGATGGGCTGACTATTCCTCCTGAAACCAAACGCTGGAGTGCTTTACCGTAATTCCCATGCTTGGTCAGGTTGATACAAGCTATTTCTGAATTGCCGTTTAGTTTACGGTTTGCATATTTGTGTGGCGTTTGTATCATGGATAGCACATCCGTTGAGGCGGTTGTCGCGTAGGCTCTTATTGATTCGCAAATGTGCTTCTCGAGCTTATATCGACCTTTGCATGTTGTGGGCATTGGGCCACTGAAGCATGATTTTGCGAAGAGCAGCAACTTTGTCCATGAACTGACATCTCCGATCTGCAGTGCATGTTTGATATTGTCACAGAAATAGGTGGCTGCTAAAACACGTGCTTTGTACGGAATGCGTATGACTATTGTTGATTCTCTGCGCCAACATGATTGAAGACATGATAGACGGTTCGAAGCGTCGACTCGAGCGCTTGGAATTGCTAATGTTGGAGTTATGACTTCTGTGATGGCTTCATTTGGTTGGACCCTGGACGCATTGTCGAAACAGCCGAATCCCTCGCCCGAACCTGCACACCTTGAACCTCTGAACTTATGAAAGCGGAAGCATCCATTAGTTGTCAAAACGATGTCCCTCTGGCAGATGCGACAGGGCCGCTTACTTCTGATAATATCATTTTGATCTTGCCCGTCGTATTCCATTGTGTTTGGTAACATTGTAAGTAAGTTTGTAATTGCCAAGAGTCGTAGAGTCGGCAAGTGTGAGCGAGCCGCCGCTTGATTGTAGATTTTGTATGTATTTTAGATTGTAAGATGTTGTAATTGTATTTACTTTAGATTGTAATTGTAAAGTTTGTAATTGCAAGTAGTTTGTAATTGTAAGTAGTTTGTAATCAAGAATTTTAAACTGATTTGTAGATTGTGATTGTATGTATATTATGTTGTATGTAGATATAAGTAAAGAATTTTTTAACCAGTGTCATTGATTTGTAATTGATATGCAATTGATTTGTAACTGTTGACGAAATTGTATGTTAATTTATTTCTCAAATGTATGTATATTATATCTAACTTTTTTAAGTGGTTTCGTATACGTTATGCTGAAAATTAACCCCTTATATTAATGATATTGATTGAAAATTATATGAGAAACAGATTTAAAAATTATAAAGTTAGCGTTTTGTAGTTTCTAGATTGGAAGCGACAAATCAATTACTATTTACTTTTGTGATATTTTTTAGTCACTGAATCAATAACTCTAACTGATTACACACGGTTGTAAAAGTGATTAGCGACAAATATGGCTGGTTTTTATGGCTGGTCATCCTCACCATATCTTTAAATAATCCACGTACATAATACACTTCGATGCTGGATCAGCGATGTCATTAGCATATATGTTTAATAGAGCGGGGCTAATGACGGAACCCCGAGGGACACCCGTTGACAGCAAAGTACTTGATATATACTCAGATAAATATCGACCAATACGCACTGCACATGAGCGATTAGTAAGGAAGCATTGGAGTCAGTTTAATAATTTGCCCCTAATTCCGACGCTATATAACTTATTGACAAGAAGACTTGGAATAACTCTGTCAAATGCCTTTGACAAATCGATAAAGATCACATAAACCTGTATGCCTCGCTTTAATGAGTCTACTGAACTAGCTCTTATTTCGGTCTAAATCCATGTTAAAATTTTCTTGATTACAACATCTTACAATTTGCGTTCCAGGTTTCAGTTCCAGATTTCAGTTCAAGATTTCAGTTCCACCGAGATTATCTTGTCCACCGGAAAATCTTGTCCACCAAGATTGTAAAACAATCAAACTACAATCTTCGACGACAACCAACGACAACCTTCGACGACAACTAACGACAACCATCGACAACAATCCGCTTGACAATCATCGACAACCATCGACAACCATCGACGACATCCGCTCGCTACTTACAACTAACGACTACTTACAACTAACGACTTGCAGACTAACGGAGTTTAAACATTCTTGTATGACTATATACAAATGGGTCGGAAAAAACAAAAGTCTCAAGTTCCCAACCATGTTGCGTCCAACACCGATGTTAGAGATGTTTCCAATGGATCTGAACAACAAGTCCTTTGCTCAAACAATGATTGTCACACGTGGGTAAGTATTTGGACTTCAGAATCCCAGGCATCTTGCCTTGCAGACAACGAATTCTACTGTGGCTACTGTTCGGCTAAGATGATAAATACGATGAAGAGTGAAATAGAGAGTCTCAAGACAAATATATTGAAACTATCTGGCAATGCAGCGATGTCCACACATGCCTCTTCGTATTGTAATAAGTCTCAACCTCGATGCCCAATTCTCCCGCATTCGATTGCCTCTAAGAATGCCAAATCTCCCATCTCTTCTACAGGTATTACTATACATCCTTCAATTTTGCCCAATCAATCAGCTCAATCTTCTGATGTTACTGTCATTGACCATTTGCAACCCAGTATTTCTTTTGTCGTATCAGATAAATCACCTTACATTTCTACCCCTCATTGCGTTTCTACGTCATCATCAGATAATCCATTATCAGATAATCTGAAGGAGCCGCAAATTGTATCGCAGCAAGATGGATTTTGTCAAGTTTATGATAAATCTACCGATACAGTGACGGAGCCGCAAATTGTTACAACTAATGTATGTTCACTCCCCGACACCCCACATCCCGTCCTTCCTGTCTCGTTTCTCAATAACTTGCATCCATCAATCAAAATCACCTCCACCAGCCTCCACTATCCTTCCACTCATAACCTTTCCTCACATCGCTTGCCACCCGCTTTATTATCATTATCCTCTATGTCTCCCGTCGTCAAACCAAATCCCTCCAAATCATCAACTGCCAGCTCTTCTATCGTGATCTCACCTACTCACGTCAGTCGTCCTCCTTTACGGAAGCGCTTTGCTTCTCGCGATCGTTGCGTCATTGTTACTAATATCACGCCTTCTAACTCCTTATCTCCACAAGCACGTCTGGACCACGATGTTTCCGCCTTCAGATCCATCCTCTCGTCTATTGTTCCTGCGGATAAACCATCCTTTTTCAAGGACATTTCTCCAGTCGCATTCATCCGTCTAAACAAATCTTCTCAATCTAATCCTTCCCAGCCCCCTCTCCTAAAAATTGTTTTCAAGCATCGCTCTCACGCGTCTTCTGTCCTCTCTCAACGATTCAAACTCATGTCATCTTCAACCACTCGAATTTTCCCCGATCGCGCCCCTTCCGAAATCGCTCAAATCTCTTCAGCCCGCATCGAAAAACGTCGTCGCGAGGAAAACGGCGAAACTTCACTCGCCATCCGAAACATAGACGGAAATTTTCAAATTGTCCACACCCGTCCAAAAATTCGATGGCGCTCCATCTCTCCTATGTGTCTTCTCCACTAGTCTCTTTCGCCACAGCACACGGTTTCCGCCTCGGTCTCCTCAACACTAGATCTATTCTCAATAAATCCGATCTTATCCTCAACCTATTCACCAAGCAATCCATCGATCTCTTCTGCCTCACCGAATCCTGGCACTCAGATTCCGACGACCTCTCCATTCGCCGTCTGCTCTCTGCCGGTTGCTCCCTAGTCGAATCCGCCCGCCCCCTCAGCTCATGCCCTTCTAAATCCTCTAATCATGGCGGCATCGTCGCATTCGCGCGTCACCCAGCGTCTCTTCGCAAAATCAATCCCCCTTTCAGTCCTTGCTCTTTTGAATTGCTCACTTGTCGTTATTCTAACCCGATCACTCTAGATCTCGCCATTGTATACCGTCCTGGTTCATCAGCTCCTACAGCCTTATTTTTTACCGAACTCGCTGACCTCCTTTCTCATTGTTCTTTGTCCTCAATCCCTTCACTCGTTCTAGGCGACTTCAATATCCGCCTAGACCGCCCCTCTTCCACAGATTCCATCCGCTTCATCAACATTCTATCCAACTACAATTACAAACTAATCTCCACTGCCCCCACACATATACTTGGCGGGGCACTCGACATCATCGCTGTCCCCGATCATTTTGCTGCCCACACCTCACTGTCCATCTCTGATCCTGGTCTATCCGATCACTTTCTTATCACCCTTGATCTCGCTCGCAACCACACCCCTCCTCACACACCTACAATCCTACGTCGCCCTTGGAGAAATCTTGACCTTTCCCTTCTCCGCTCTGCCTTACTCAAATCGTCTCTATCATTACCCACAATAACATATTCATCTCCTCACGATCTCGCCTTTCTTTTCGACTCTGAACTCACATCCACTCTCGATATTCTCTTGCCCTTCAAGTCTCACCCACACCGTCGCTTGCACCGTGCCCCATGGTTTGACATCCAATGCCTACTCTCAAAGCGTCGACTCCGCCATGCTTTTCGAGTCTATCACCGCTCTCTCAGACGCGATTTCCGCTCGATCACTCCGTCTTTCCGTGATTCCTATCTTGCTCTTCGCCGGTCTCATCTCAACCTACTACGTACCAAATGCAACTCCTTCTGGCAGCATAAAATAATCACTTCATTCAACTCTAAGACTCTCTGGCATACTTTTAACTCAATCCTGGCTCGTTCCTCTACGCCTTTGCAACATCAATCCCCATGATTATTCGTCATTTCTCCAGACCAAAGTATCCACGTTGCTCTCTCACACCCCGGTCTCCATCCTATCCCACTCTGCCCCGCCTAGCCTCATCCTTCCGTGACTCTTTCATGTTCTCCCTGTCTCACCTTCCGAAGTCTCATCTGTTCTCATGTCCTTGCCCAGCAAAACCTCACATGCCGATCCCTGCCTGCCCACATACTTAAATCCATACGCTCATCGATATCCCTAGTTCTCACAACCTTGTTTAACTCATCCATCCGCAGTCGTATATTCCCTTCACACTGGAAATCCGCAATCGTTCGTCCCCTCCTTAAGAAACAATCGCTCGACCCCTCCCTTCCTTCTAGCTATCGCCCCATTTCACTACTCCCTACTCTTTCTAAGCTCTTAGAACGCCTCATCTTAATACAAATCAACGCTTATCTCTCCTCATCCAATCTGTACCCTCCTTTCCAATCCGCTTTCCGCTCTAATCACTCGACAGAAATCGCATGCATAAAAGTGTACAACGACTTACTCATTTCTCGAGACAAGGCTCTATATAGTGTTCTCATCTCCCTGGACCTCTCCTCCGCATTCGACATTGTCGACCACTCCGTCCTCCTTTCTCGCCTTCGTTATGATTACGGCTTTTCTTCCTCCTCCGTAGCTTGGTTCGCCTCATATCTATCCGACCGTTCCTTTCGCGTCTGTTCTAATTCATCATCCTCCCCTCCCATCCCTATTTTTTGCGGGGTTCCACAAGGTTCAGTCCTAGGTCCCCTGCTTTTCTCTCTTTTGCTTGGCGATCTCTCTCCATTTATCAAACCTTACTCCTTTAACGTCATGCAATACGCCGATGACATTCTAATCTATGCTCATGCACCCGCACATCGCATACACGACATCGCCATTTCTGCCTCCAACTGTCTCTCTTCTATCTACAAGCGTCTCTCCAATCTCCATCTCGTTCTAAACGCCGAAAAGTCCAAAATAATGTGGATCCTTCCCCGTAAACCAAGCATATCTCATCCCATTGTATCTTTTGCCTCATCGATCATCCCTGTAGTCCACAATCTCACTTTCTTAGGCTTCCATTTCGATGATCACCTTTCCCTTAAACCCTTCGTCCGTGACAAGGTCCGCTAGTCTAACTTAATTCTTCGTGACATCCGCCGTATCCGCCCCCTTATCGACTTCCGTTCTTGTATGTCTCTTCTTTCATCGCTTCTTTTCCCTAAAATCGATTACTGCCTTAGCCTTTTCGCCAATTCTCCAAAATCCATCATCCTACCCCTACAACGAATAATCAACACCGCCGTTCGAGTGCTCTTTCGCCTCCGTCGCTTCGACCACACATCCACATATTTTGCCCAACTCTCCTGGCCCACCATCCACATCCGCATCAAACTCCGCCTTCTTCTCATTACTTTTCGTCTCATCGCTGTCGGCTCCCCATCGTTCATCAACCTTCCTTTCTTAGACGATACTCGCCCCACCTCGCTATCGCTTCGTTCCTGTCATACCCTCTTACTCCACGTTCCTAATTACTCCAACAACTACGGTCTCCGATCCTTCCTCGTCGCCGCCTCACTCGCCTGGAATCAACTCCCTCTCGACGTCCGCCGCGCTCCCTCTTTTATCACATTCAAACACCTCCTCCGTTCACACCTTCTCGACGCCTGATTCACAGTTTTGTTTTTGTTGTGGTCATGTAAGCGTGCGCTGACACGCATTTGCCACGTTAAAATAAATCTTTTTTTTTAATTAACATTTTATTATGGCAAAGAGAAAGCTAACTAAAAATGTCGGCAATCAACTCAAGTCCGTCAGGGAAGCTTACATCGAAAAGCAAATTGGATGCGACAACAAGAACTGCAATGTTTCGACTCATGCTGCCATTCCTTTCACTGACGAGGACAACGTTTCAAATCGGAATTTCCTCTGCGGCTTCTGTTGTGCTGCCCTCGTAGGTAAGCTAATGAAGAATGACCACTCAAACGGTGGAGACGTTCTGAACGCTAACAAAACAGATTTGTGCTCAATAAATAAACTTGATGATATCTCTCAGTCGACTCAGACTGCTGTTATACATGGAACATCAACAAACGACAACATATCTTCCAATCTATCGTCATCATCCGTTTGCTTACTACCCCCATCGTCATCTATGAAACCCGTTCTTGAAACTTCTCTCACACACACTCCTCCTTTAACTACGGATAAAACTTCCCTTAATCTTCATCTTCCTAACAATGCAAACAGTAAAGGCCTTCGTCTCGTACCTCATTTTTGCTATTCATCCCTGTATCTAAATACATCTCATACTTCTTTCTTCTCTTCACGTACTTCTTACTCTACCTCTACCGTATCACTTGTCAATAATTTACATCCTTACGTCAAAATCATCTCCAGTAATATCTCCGTTCAACCTATTCAACAATCCACTTCTGTCACACATGCTCCAACCGTATCACCTATCAATAATTTACATCCTTCCGTCAAAATCATCTCCAGTAACATTTCCGATCAACCGATTAAACACTCCACTCCTGTCACACATGCTCCAAACTATCTTAAATCTTCACTTAGCACCGCTGTCATTCCCACGTTTATCTGCTCTTCTGCCTCTACTACTACCAGGTCTGTCCGTCCACCACTACGTAATCGTTTTCCTTCGCGCGATTGATGCATTATCATATCTAATTTAAAGGTTTCCGAATCTGCTTCTCCTCAATGTCGCCTCGATGATGATGTATCTGCTTTCAGGTCTATCCTAGCAACCATTCTTCCTGATAATAATACATCCCTCTTCAATAATATCGCTCCTGTATCTTTGATCCGTTTAAACAAATCCACTAAATCCAATCATCTCAGTCCTCAATTCCTAAAAATCGTTTTTCGACATAGTTCACATGCATCCTTGGTACTCTCGCAACGTTTTAAACTTCTTACCACTTCGTCTACTTGTCGTCCCTTTTCTGACCACTCTCCTTCTGATATTGCCCAGCTCAATTTAGCTCGCATTGAGAAACATCGACGTGAAACAAACGGCAAGTCATCGTTATCAAAACGTCAAATCAACAGAAATTTTCACGTTGTACACATAAGTTTAAAAATTCGATGGTGTCCCATCTTTCCCCCTTGTCTTCTTCGCTAGTCGATCTCGCTTCTGAGCATACTTTTTGTCTTAGTCTAATTCAACACTCGCTCCATTCTTCATAAAGCTGATATGCTCCTTGATATCGTCTATCAATTATCCATCGATATTCTCTGCATTACCGTATTCTGGCACTCTGACTCCGACGATCTTACTATTTATTTAAATAAAAATTATTGTATTATTCGTCGTCTATGTCACTCTGGTAATCAGCTCGTCCAAGGACTGTGAGCATATTTACTGTTTGTGCGTAGTCGACGACAAGGCGTTGTTTACCATCTTTGTGTACTACCAATACTTGTTCCAGCCAGGCCGAATGACAAGGTTCAATTAACTTATCATCGAGCAATCGTTTGATTTCAGAATCGATAAACGGTCGTCTTCTCGGGTATGACGGCGAGAAGGAGTAGCGGTAGACTTCCATCTCTTATGGTCATCCGGAAGTAAAGAGGGAGCATGTAGATCAATGCACGAAAATTGTCCAATAATAAGTTGTTGCTTGCTGACATGACTCAACAGTTTGATTGATATTCAGGAATGAAGATTTATGAAAGGATGGCCGAAAATGATTGGACAGCAGAGTTTTGGCATAAAGACGAACGGTACATCTTCGTACTCTTTATCTCGGTATGAGATTGTGGCGGAACATCTCTTATTGCAGGCTGAACTGTAAGCTGAATTGGCCATAGACAATTTTACCAAACAGGCTTCGGTATTCAGTGACATTTTTCGTACTCTAGGAGGGTCAATGAAGTTAGAAGCGCTGCCTGTATCCATTAACGTCTTTATAGTATGTCCGCTTGCAGACACATCGATCACGAAGCTATTCAACTTCAAGTGCAGTGGTATGCTGCATGCGTTAAGGATGTGTGCGCAATTAGAAGACTCGACATTAAAAGAATCGGAGTACGTATTACGACGTGAATATTTCGAACTTGATTGTCGACTCAAATTGGATTGGCAAACATTCGTGTAATGCCCCCCCCCGCTTATTGCAATACGTACATTCAGCGTTACGGCCCGGGCAATTGTAACGCTCATGTCTTCTGCCTCCGCAGAAAAAAAACACTGATTTTTGTATTTGGGACGGATAGCCGCTAAGACGTCCTCTTCGGACCTTTCTGAATCGGCACGAGCAGCGTCGCACCTTTCGAAACCGCATTTACTTGGCATTCAGGTTGGTGGTGGTAGGCGCTCACTTGCACTTGGGCTGACTCTATAGTTCGGGCGATTCGGAAAACCTTTTCTTTGTCGATCCCGTCTGTTTCGGGTATACGCTGCCGAATTTCGTTAGATTGCACACCTGCAATGAATGAGTCGCACACTAGAATGTCACGGAGCTCAGATGCTGTCATGTTTTGAAAAAGGTATTGGCGAGCAAGTGTTTCGAGAACTTTGATATATTGAGTTGTTGTCTAATCAGCTGTTTGTTTGAGAGTGCATAGTAGATGGCGCCTGTATACAGCATTAACTGTTTTGACAAATGTATCCTCAAGCGCTTGGTTGGCAGCCTCAAATGTAGTGCATTCGTAGATTTTATCGAATAATAGTGCGGATACGGAAATCTTCAGTAGATCGAGTTTTTCTTGATCGGTATCCAATTTCATGCGATTACAGAAAACGTTGAAACGATATTGCTAATGTCTCCATTCCCGCTCTACATCGATTAAGTCAGGCGTCAGTTTCGAAATGTCGGGTTTAAAGAGAGCATCCATAAGTCAACAATTTGTGAATAAAATTGAGACAGAAACCGATAAGAAAAACTTTTATTCACTAATCTAAAACAGTCAAGAAGTTAGTAAAGTAACAATAACTTTATATATCATTTTTATAAACGTATATATCATTATTGTAGAACAATATGGTATATATCTTTATTTATATATCATTATTGTAGAACGTAATGAAGACTCTTGACTTTTATTTAAATTTTTAATTTTTTTTAGAATTTGTATTTTGAAGTCTGTTATTTATTTGTCATTTCATTATTATTAATATATTATTAATTATTATTAATTAATTACTACGTAGTGATTATTAATTACTGCGTCGAAAGACGTGGGGGGGGACCCGATGATGAGAAAGATGCAGAAGATGTTAAAGGTTTGAAACATCATTGCATACACATCGTGCTGGTATATCTGAAGGATCCCACGCGTATCGTGTTGCAAGTTCATCACGAAATTCGTTTGGTGTGATACCGTAGTTGTTATGCTCAGTTGACATCGCACTTAACCACGTGGATGCACCATTCGCACACGCAAAGTCCAGGGAACATTTAATTTTATTGCCCGGTTTAAACTTCGCCTGCGAAAGTCGTTCTGCGAATGCGTTAATCCTTACATGCGATAGTTTGCCTTAGATTTTTTTAAAAGATTTATTTTAACGTGGCAAATGCGTGCCAGCGCACGCTTACATGACCACAACAAAAAAAAATGTTAATTACGTGTCGAGAAGATGGGAACGGAGGAGGTATTTGAATGTGATAAAGGAGGAAGCGCGGCGGACGTCGAGAGGGAGTTGATTCCAGGCGAGTGAGGCGGCAACGAGGAAGGATCGAAGACCGAAGTTGTTGGAGTAATTGGGAATGTGGAGTAAGAGGGTATGACGGGAACGCAGTGATAGCGATGTGGGGCGAGTGTCGTCCAAGAAAGGAAGGTTGATGAACGATGGGGAGCTGACAGCGATGATACGAAAAGTTACGAGAAGGCGGAGTTTGATGCGGATGTGGATGGTGGGCCAGGAGAGTTGGGCAAGGTATGTGGATGTGTGGTCGAAGCGACGGAGACGAAAGAGCACTCGATCGGCGGAGTTGATTATGCGTTGTAGGGGTAGGATCATGGATTTTGGAGAATTTGCGAAAAGGCTGGGGCAGGAATCGATTTTAGGAAAGAGAAGCGATTAAAGAAGATACATACAAGAACGGAAGTCGATAAGGGGCGGATAACCCTTGTAACGGACAAAGGGTTTAAGGGAAGGTGATCATCGAAATGGAAGCCTAAGAAAGTGAGATTGTGTACTATGGATATGAGCGATGAGGCAAAATATACAGCGGAGGAGATATGCTTGGTTTACGGGGGAGGATCCACATTATTTTAAACTTGTCGGGGTTTAGAACGATATGGAGATAAAAGAGACGTTCGTGGATAAAAGAAATACACTTGGAGGCAGAAATGCCGATATCGTGTATGCAAAGTGCGGGTGCATGAACATAGATGAGGATGTAATTGTCATATTGCATGACGTTAAAGGAGAAAGATTTAATAAACGGAGAGAGATCGCCAAGCAGAAGAGAGAAAAGCAGGGGACCTAGGACTGAACCTTGTGGGACCCCGCAAAAAATAGGGATGGGAGGGGAGGATGATGAATTAAAACAGACGCGAAAGGAACGGTCGGATAGATATGAGGCAAACCATTCTACGGAGGACGAAGAAAGTAGAAATCATAACGAAGGCGAGAAATGAGGACGGAGTCATCGACAATGTCGAAGGCGGATGAGAGGTCGAGGGAGATGAGAATACTATATAGAGCCTTGCCTCGAGAAATGAGTTAGTCGTTGTAAACTTTCATGCAGGCGATTTCTGTGGAGTGATTAGAGCGAAAAGCGGATTGGAAAGGAGGGTACAGATTGGATGAGGAGAGATAAGCGTTGATCTGTATTAAGATGAGGCGTTCTAAGAGCTTAGAAAGAGTAGGGAGTAGTGAAATGGGGCGATAGCTAGAAGGAAGGGAGGGGTCGAGCGATTGTTACTTTAGCAGTGGACGAACTATTGCGGATTTCCAGTGTGCAGGGAAGATACGACTGCGGATGGACGAGTAAAACAAGGTTGTGAGAACTAGGGATATCGATGAGCGTATGGATTTAAGTATGTGGGCAGGCAGGGATCGGCATGTGAGGTTTTGCTGGGCAAGGACATGAGAACAGATGAGACTTCGGAAGGTGAGACAGGGAGAACATGAAAGAGTCACGGAAGGATGAGGCTAGGCGGGGCAGAGTGGGATAGGATGGAGATCGGGGTGTGAGAGAGTAACGTGGACATTTTGGTCTGGAGAAATGACGAATAATCATGGGGATTGATGTTGCAAGGCGAAGAGAGCGAGCAATGATTGAGTTAAAAGTATGCCATAGAGTCTTAGAGTTGAATTATGTGATGATTTTATGCTGCCAGAAAGAGTTGCATTTGGTACGTAGTAGGTTGAGATGAGACCGGTGACGAGCAACATAGGAATCACGGAAAGACGGAGTGATCGAGCGGAAATTACGTCTGAGAGAGCGGTGATATACTCGATAAGCATGACGAAGTCGACGCTTTGAGAGTAGTCATTGGATGTCAAACCATGGAGCACGGAGCAAGCGACGGTGTGGGTGACGCTTGAAGGGCAAGATAAGATCGAGAGTGGATGTGAGTTTAGAGTCGAAAAGAAAGGTGAGATCGTGAGGAGAGCAATATGTTATTGTGGGATAGGATAGAGACGATTTGAGTAAGGCAGAGAGGAGAAGGGAGAGGTCAAGATTTATCCAAGGTCGACGTAGGATTGTATGTGTGTGAGGAGGGTGTGGTTGTGAGTGAGATTAAGGGTGACGAGAAAGTGATCAGATTGACCAGAATCGAAAATGAACAGTGATGTGTAGGCAGCAAAATGGTCGGGGACAGCGATGATGTCGAGTGCCCCATTAAGGATATGTGTGGGGACAGTGGAGATGGGTTTGTAGTTATAGTTGGATAGAATGTTGATGAACTGGATGGACTCGGTGGAAGAAGGGCGGTCGAGGCGGATGTTTAAGTCGTCAAGACCGATTGAAGGGATTTAGCACAAAGAACAGTGAGACATAAGGCCAGCGAGTTTGTTAAAAAATAGGGGTGAAGGAGCTGAGGAACCAGGACGGTATATAATGGCAAGATCTTGAGTGATAAGGTTAGAAGAACGACAAGTGAGCAGTTCAAAAGAGCAAGAACTGTAAGGGGAAGTGATTTTGCGAATAGACGCGGGGTAACGGGCGAATGCGACAATGCCGCCATAATTAGAGAATTTCGAAGTGGATTTGCTGAGCAGGCGAGCGGATTCGACTAGTGACCAACCGGCAGAGAGCAAACGGCGGATGGAGAGGTCGTCAGAATCGTAGTGCAAGGATTCGGTGAGGCAGAATAGATCGATGGATTGCTTGGTGAACAGGTTGAGGATGTGATTGGATTTATTTAGAATAGATCTAATGTTGAGGAGACCGAGGCCTAAACCGTGTGTGGTGATAGGGGCTAGTGGAGAAGACAAGGGAGATGGAGCGCCATCGAATTTTTGGGCGGGTGTGGACAACTTGAAAATTACCGTGGATGTTTCGGATAGAGAGAGATGTTTCGCCATTTTACCCGCGAAGGCGTTTTTTAATGCGGGTAGATGAGAGTTGAGCGATTTCGGAGGGTGTGTAATTGGGGAAAATGCGAGTGGCTTAAGATGTAATAAGTTTGAATCGTTGGTAGAGGACAGAGGACGCGTGAGAGCGATGCTTGAAAAAAATTTAGGAGAGGGGCTGGGAAGGATTATTTTGAGAAGATTTGTGTAGGCGGATGAATTCGACAGGAGATATGTTGTTGAAAAAGGATGGTTTATCCGCAGGAACAAAAGACGAGATGATGGATCTGAAAGCAGAAACATCGTGGTCGAGACGTGCTTGTGGAGATAAGGAGGTGGAAGGACTGGTATTTGTGATATATACTAGTGATATTAGATTTGTTGCTGACATTCTCTTAACTCATCTCCATGAAGGTCCGACTGATATGAGTCACATAGCATCAAGGATTCATTATTCTTCAAACCAGTTTCAAATACACAATCCATGATTCCGATAACACCGAGCTTGATTTGAGATGCCAGAACGGTTATTATCTTGCGTATGATTCTGTTGAGTCAGTGAATAAATAAAATTGACCATCAAGGCTTCTTTCAGCGGCGGAAGTTGTTCTTTGCTGCATCTAGTGATTCGGAGAAATTGCGACCACTTTCATTGCAGAGATTGCGTGAGGTTAATGTAAGCACCATGTGGGTCGATCGTGTTGACCTATCAAAAACGTTTAACTAAAATTACATTATTTGAAATCCGTTCAGAAATAGTCTTTTCTAAAAGCTCATCGCTGCCTATCGCGAATCCAAGTATGTTAATCCAACCATATTATTAATAATAATCAAATCAGCTAAATTAGTCTACGTATTGAATATAATTATAAAATAAACAAAACATTATAATGCTAAATCAAAATTAAATAATTAAATAATAAATGAAATAATTGTTATAAGATTTTTTATAATTTAAATCAAGTTAAAATAAAAAATTTAAATTTAAAATATAAGTCATTTTTTATGAATCGACTAATAAATAACGGAAGTTGTATCAGAATAAGGATAAGAGGTCATTAGGAGGAACTGCTTTGTTATCAGCTTTCAGCCCCTAACTCCTCTACCCAACCTAGCAGCGGGACCAAATACGTGTTAAGGACGTATTTCCTCTGATAAAATTTGATTATATAGTATCTTATTCTAATACAAAGTATAATATTTATTATCCACCCATAAAAATTTGCCACTTAAGAGTTTGAATTTATTCTTTATATTATAGTGTTGATTTATATATTTTACTATTTTCTGCTTGATGTTATTTTTATAGTAACCTAGTTTAAAATATGCATCCATTAAATTATTTAAATGATTTTGAAGAAAGCCAATATCATTACATATTGTTGCAATTCCTTAAAATTTCATTATTTAATGTATTATATTTTATATTATATGGTATGCATGAATGCTCATGCAAAAATATGTTTCTTGTAAATTTAAATATGTCATCTTTACGATATAAATTAATAGTAGTTTTAGTTAATGTTAATTTAATGTTCATATCAAGATATATACTTTATTTATCATTAATATTGGTTTTGTTAAGAATAAGGTTTTCTGGATAAATTTGTTCACTAATTGAATGAAAATTATTAGAATTAAATACACATATATCATCAATGTATCGAAACATATATTTCATATATTTATATAGTTTAGATTTAGTTTTTACACAGTTATGAACAAATTCATATTATACAAAGCTTAAAAACAAGTCAGCTATAATTGGGCTACTATTACCACCCATTGGAACACTTTTTACTTGTCTAAATACAGATGCCCCTACTTTTTAAATAATTTTGATTTATCAAAATATTTAAGGATTCTATTAATTCAATTTTATCCATATATTTATATTTACTTGATGGTTTAATTTTTGTTAGATAGGCGTTATAATTATTATAACATATATATGTATATCTTTTTCCGAATATAAGATTAATTAATTTTACTAACGCTTCTTTAATATCTACTAAATCTAGATTTGTATAAAGCGTACTAAAATCGTATGTATTTATATTTTAAAAGTGTAATTTTGGATTTCAATATAATATAGGTATAGTTTTATTATCTGATTCAACCTTTATACCCTTTTTATCCATTATAGAATAGTGATTTGTAATAATTGTTTCTAAACTTAAATCACTACGTTCATATGTTGTGTTTATATTAAAATCATTATAATTGAATTCTTTCATCAGTATATCATAATAAAGCTTTTTGCATATGAAGAGAAAGTTATTACTAGCTTTATCAATAGTTGTTATTATATAGTTATCCTTTAATTTAGTAAGTTCTTTATACATATCTTTATTAATTTTATCTTTTCATTTATAATTGTTTGTTATTTTCATTTTATTTTTAATTTTATCAAATATATAATCTTTCCAAATGTTTACCTTTGATGTATTTAAGCTTGTACTATTAATGAGCTTACATAAAGAAGTGTATATTTTTATTTGAAAGTTTTTTAATGTGGCAAATGCACACAGACTGTGTGCTTACAAGCCCACAACAGCGAAACAGATAAAAAACGTTAATCATTTAGTATCAACGATTTTCGATGCTTTTTGAAAAATCGGAGTGAGGATGATGATCGCAGATGATTAGGTAAGGAATTCCAAAGGAGAGGAGCAGCGATATGTAGGGATCGACGGCCGAAGTTGGTTGAGTGAATAGGTACGTGTAGCAGAAGAGAATCACAGGAACGTAGGTAAGTAGAAAGATATCGAGATTCACTTAGAGTTGGCAGATAAAGAAAAGAATGATAATTACAATGGAGAAGGTGATAAGTCAGGCAAAGCAGACGAAAACGAACGCGATGTTCAATACTTAGCCATCCAAGTTTTTATAAATAGGAAGATATATGATCGAATTTACGAAGTCGAAAAAGGATGCGCACCGCAGTGTTAATGAGACGTTGAAGAAGTTTAAGGGATTACTTTGATGAGAAGACGAGAAGGCTAAGACAGTAATCAATACGTGGGAAAGAAGGGAGGAGATAAGAGATTTACAAGAACTAAAATCTAGAGAATTTCTGACGAGACGAATATCAAGGAGAAGAATATTTGAAGACCTAGTTTTATCACGAATGAAGGGATCGAGATGCAGGTTATTGTCAAAGTGAATACCTAGAAATACTAGTTTATCTACAGCAGGAATAATTGAGGTCTGAAGATACAGAGATGGAGGAATAACAGAAACAGTAAAATGAAAAATCCATAACACTTTAGATTTGGTAGGATTTAGGGACATGCGCAAAGAAATTAGATGTTCTGATAGAGCACGAAGACAATTAGATGCGTATACGAAAATTTGGCTTAGGGAATGAGGAGACGAATGAGAATAAAGAAGTATATCATCAGCGTACTGCATTACCCTGAAGCAGAATTTGCTAGTTATACGAGATAAATCTCTAAGAAGAAGCGTAAATAGAATAGGGCTAAGTACAGAACCTTGAGGTAAAGCACAAGAAAGAGGAGATAGAGGAGAACACATTGAATTAGAATGGACGGAAAATGATCGATCGGAGAGATACGAAGAGAACCAAGTTAATGTGGGCGAAGAGAAACCATAGTGATAGCGAAGACGAAAAAGAAGGATTTCGTGATCGACAATGTCGAATGCAGATGAAAGATCGAGCGATATTACCACACTACACAGTCCTTTGTCACGAGCGGAGAGCAGATCAGAAAATACTTTATGACATGCTAGTTCGGTGGAATGATTGGAGCGGAAAGCAGATTGAAAAGAAGGGTAGAGCTGCGATGAAGAGAGATACTTGTTTATCTGATCTAAGACAAGGTGCTCAAGAATTTTAGATAAGGTTGGTTGAATTGATATTGGGCGATAAGATGAAGCAAGAGAGGGGTCAAGAGAGGGCTTTTTAAGTAGGGGACGAACAATGGACGTTTTCCAAAGAACAGGAAATATTCCATTCACTATTGACGAGTTAAAGAGGCTGGTAAGGAAAGGTGTGAAGTCTGTTGACAACAATTTGAGAATTCGAGTAGGGATGGGATCGGCAGGAGAGGACTTACAAGTTAACGAAATAAGAAGGCAAGATACCTCATCTTCAGATACCGCAAGTAGATAAAAGAGCTCAGGGATACGAACAGACGAGATACAATAAGTTTGTGGAAGGACGATGATCGAATCGATTAGAGAAACAGTTTTTGAAATTAGGTAATCGGAGAATTGAGAAGGATCAAGAGTGGAGGTGACAGAGGAACGAGAAAGTAGAGAATTAAGAGTTTTCCATTTAGTTCGAGAGTCATTAGCGGAAGCCAGTTTACTTCGCCAAAAACTATGTGCCTTAGAACGCAGAAGTTGCGCAGAAGTTGCCTATGCGAACGACGAAGAGCAAAGAATTGGTTACGATAAAAGGATGAATCAAGTTCTGAAGATAGTCTGAGATATCGATGATAAGTTCTGACAGAAGGACGCAGGAGGCGTTTGAAAGCTACATACTCAGATTCGAACCATGTTGCAAGATTTTGCCGTGATTAAACAAAAGTTTTAAGAGGAAGAATTTCATCAAGGATAGAGCAAAATACATTGTCAAAGAGGGTACATAAGTAATTAGGGGATTGGTAGATAGAAGAAGGATACATTAACGGAGAGCGGTTAATATGAGAGCGAAGAAGGGAAAAGTCGAGGAATTTCCAAGAACGACACGAGATAATTTTCGCAGGAACATTGATTTTTAACAAAGGGAGAGAACATGTAACACGGAAGTGGTCGGATAGAGCAGGATCAGATATGCACAATGAAGAAGACAAGGCAAGACGCGTAGGTTGGGCAACAATATCGAGGGTACCGCCAAGAATATGGGTAGCAGAAGAATAATGAGGAGACATTATTTGAAAATCATGATCGTTAAATGTAGAAATTGTTTTTAGGGGTGAAGCGCAAATTGCGCCAAAGGCGCAATTTGCGCAAATTTTATTATTTTTTCCCTTAAAAGTCTTCTCGGCAACGTTTCTGTTACAGATATTATAATTGACTTTGAAAAATCCGCTATAAATGCTTTCAAGCGTTCTTTTGAGAATGTTCAGATCCATTTGTGTTTGTTTCACTGGAGTCAAGCAATTCTTCGAAAAATGAAGGAGCTAGGTCTCTTTAAACTATACAAAGAGGATAAAAGTATTAGAAATTTATTAAAGGAAGTTATGGCACTACCACTCTTAAATCCCGAAAGAATACAATCAGGATTTGAGGAATGTAAAAGAATAATTTTTGAGAAACACCAGGAGAAAAAATGTGTAGAAATGTTTTTCCAATATATAAGCAATACTTTTATATATAATCATAATGATTTAAGCTATCCTGTGGAAGAATGGAGTGTTTACACAAGAATTAAAAACAATCAATTCTTGACCACAAATACATGTGAGAGTTGGAATAGTAGTGCTTCAACTGACTTCCCAAGAAATAGTCCTGATCTTGTCACTGTTATAATGTATTTAAGAACAGTTGAAGTAATTACCAAAATGAAAATTAATGAAAAATTGCAAAGTTCGGTAATGGGTGAAGTAAGAAGTGAGAGGAAGAAACAAACAGAAAGAAAGTACACTTATATTAGAAATCTTTACGCCAAAGAAGAATCTTCAACCAGAAAAATGTTACAAATGTTAGCATCTGCATACAAATACACGCTTAATTAAATATTTATTAATTTGATCTTTTTATTTTTTACTGTTTAAATTTTTTAAAATAAGTGTTAATAAAATTTGCGCAAATTGCGCCTTTGGCGCAATTTGCGCTTCAGCGTCTTTAGGGTATTGGAATCACGAGGACGGTCTAAGCGAACATTTATATCACCTAGTACAACGCAAGGTAAACCGGAGAGGAAGATGAAAGAAAGAAAGTTTGACAGTTCACAGAAAAAAGAGTCAGACGGATGACATGATCCAGGTCGATAGAATAAGAAAATGCTGAGAAACAACGATCCGGCTTTTACACGGAACCCAAGTAGTTCGAAAGTGAGAGGATCAAATGGCAACGGTAATGATTGCAATGGAGACCAATGGTGAGAGAAAGCTATAAGACCACCGTGGTTAATTGATCGATTTGAACTAATAGGTCGTTGACGAGCCTTATCGATCACAGAGAGATTTAAAGAGCGGAGGCGTTTAAGAGAGTAATTATTCTGATCAACGTGCCAAGATTCGGTTAAACACAAAACATCAAAAGATTTATGAAGGAAAAGATCATTTACTGAATCAACCTTGTTACTTAGAGAGCGGATACTTAAAACGGCTAATTTCCAGGAAGATTTGGGGAGCAGTGGAGTAGAATCAATTAGAAGATACCCCGGATGATTTACTTGAAGTTTTGCTGGAGGATTTACCTTTAAATCATTTTCAATCGTTGGTCATATATTGGCTGGGTTAGAAAGATTGCTGTTGCCTGTAGACGAAATTTCGCCGAGTACTGGTAAGCTTACATTTACTGCGTGGACTTCCCTACTTGATAAAACCACTATCTTATGTCCTCTAATAAAATATCGCTTACTTGGGTCTGACTTTTTTCGTTCGGATAATTCTTTCCGTAGTCTCTTAAGTTCCTCTTGTTCAAGTTTCGACAAATCAGGGCACAAGTACACCGTATGAAAGAGAGATGAATTCTTAAGCTTAAACGAAGATTTTAAAGATGATTCCACATGGCTGACGCTAGTTTTTACCTTAACCCACGGAGGGGAGTTAGTATGAAGTGCAGGGAGTCGATGAAAGTCTAGTTTTTGTCCGACCAAAGGACAACCGATTTCCTCAAAGAGATTTAATATAACTTGTTGCTCGCTTTCAGAAACGGGTAAATTACGAACTATCAGATGTGAGGCCCTAGCGCTTTCCCTATCAAGAGAGTTTGCTAATTTAGAATAAGATTTATCTACCTCTGGTGTGCGTTGAAAAGAACAAACAGCATGAGATACCTGCTTATTGATGCAACGGTTGAGGGAGGAGTTGATAGACTCATTTACTATTCTATGTATACGCCCATTGTTTGTCCAGCAACTATTTGAATCATTTGATATTAACTGGCTTTTAAGTTTAGTTATTTCAATTCGGGTTTCGTTGATTGCTTTGGCTGCCCAAAATCAACAGAGGTAATCTTGGGCCAGTAAATCTCTAGAAAGCCTTCTCGGAAGGATTACCGTTGAATACACGTTGCAATTATCCGTAGTACACTTCATTTCGATACAGATAGTCTCCACGGAGTTTACTGTCATTCTCAGTTCATCGTTGTTCGAATATTGTGTTGAGAATTTTGCTGTACGTTTGTCGTTATATTGATTGGATGGAATCAATCGTTCTCGATTTGAGCATCGTTGTGCACAACAATTAATGCATTGTTTATTATTTCGAACGCACACACAGCCCTTACAAACAGCTGTTTGACCATTACAAGGGCAGCATCGCCTATTCACAGACTGTTCTGTCATTGAGATTTGATGATTGCACTGTATGTTATTCGTTGATATTCGTTGATATTATTGTTATTATTAACATTTATTGTCCGATTATAGTATTTTATATTACAATAAATGTCTATTATACAACTCAAGATATTATAATTGTTAATTAATCATTGATTTATTGAACAAATGATATCTTTAGAAAAACTTATATTTACATAAAGATCTTTTAGCTTATTATATCTTAAAAGTATTTTAATACTTTTAATTGTTCATAAATATATTTATCTTTTTTAATATTTTTAAGTTTATTTTTCTTATTCCTTTTATCGCCATGACTTCTTGGCTTGCGTTTAATTTTGAATTCCAATATAATATAGGTATAGTTTTATTATCTAATTCAACCTTTATACCCTTTTTATCCATTATAGAACAGTGACTTGTAATAATTGTTTCTAAACTCAACTCACTACGTTCATATGTTGGATTTACATTTAAATCATTAGAATTAACCTCTTTCATTAGTATATTATAATAAAGCTTTTTGCATATGAACACAAAGTTTACTAGCTTTGTCAATAGTTGTTATTATATAGTTATTCTTTAATTTAGTAAGTTCTTTATACATATCTTTATTAATTTTATCTTTCCTTTTATAATTGTTTGTTATTTTCATTTTATTTTTAATTCTATCAAATATATAATCTTTCCGAATGTTTATCTTAGATATATTCGAGCTTTCACTATTAATCAGCTTACTAAAGTAATCATTTAAGTTATTATATAACGAATTGTAAATTTTATTTTTGTCGTTGTTATTATTTAATCTATATTTATACCCTTTTGATAGCAGCTTTCTTAATTCACAATTTTCAATTAATTCTAGATTATGGGTACATATATGTTCATTTATTTTATCAAAACTAAGACTTTTACAATTGCATTCTGTTTCCATTATGTTTCTAATATTATCGTTACATATTGATTTTAATTTTTTATTATTATTACAAATTTTTAGTCCTAATGGTGGTTGTAGGAGTTTATACCTTATTTTAGGAATATATTTACTTTAAAATAAGTAAATTTTAAATTTATTTAAAATTTACTTATTTTACTTTTCGTTTTTAAATTTATTAGTTATTTAATTTGATTAAAAATGTATAGTAATGCACAAATATATAGTCAGACAACTATGTTTTTATGCGACGCATTCAGATGGAACGGGACTGTTCTCGGAGAGGTTTTCCCGGATACATGTCGCGTTTCCCCTCTGAAATTGAGTCATTGGACAGCAGGATTCGAGGCGAAATTAAAAGAATCCTGGGGCTTCCGAAATTCCTCTCTACAGGTTTCTTCCATCTTCCATTAGCAAAGGGAGGCATGGGTTTTAGATCCATCCTCTTCGATGTTTTCTCTGAACGCCACAACGATATCCGGGCATTTGCCCGCGAAAATCCAGTGTTAGCAAGTTAGGCCGAAAGCTCTACAGTAACCCAACGTCTAGAAAGCGCAATTAGGTCCACCCATGACGAAGCAAAAGGCATAAGAGAGAACAAGCAGCTGCGGCTGCAGGAAGATTGGTCTGCCTGCGTAACTCAAAGTCAAAGAATGCAATATTTGATTTGAGTTCCACCTCCAAAAGACCTGCTGGCATTCCGATACAGGCGAGGGAACCGAAGACAATATCTGCAGCAAGTACGTCTCCGAACAGGTCTACTACCGACAAGAGTCGTTCTCAACAGGATGACAACGGGACATGCCAGAAACAAGAGCTGTAGACATTGTGGTACTAGTCGTGAGACACCGCTACATGCCATTAACGAGTGCCTCTACTCGAAATCCGCAATGACAAGAAGGTATGATGCGGTGCAAAGGCGATTTGTATATGCGTTAAGGCGAAGGCAAGAAGGAAAATGCGTGATTGAAGAATACAAGAGGATGATGGCAGAAGATGGGACCATCCTCATTCCAGACCTAATCACGTACTTCCCAAATGTCAGAAAGGCAGCAATACTCGACTTTGCTGTGGTGTACGAAACGAACACATATACTTTCAAGCGTGCCGAAAAGTCCACAGTAAATCGGTATACGCCTCTGAAGAAACTGATAGCAGAACTCTACGCCGTAGACATTGAAGATGTAACCTGCCAATCGTTGGATCTCGGGGCTCGGCAACGAGCGAGCTGTTGAAAACGTTAAAATTCTATGGGCTCGGCATCAAAACCCAGCACAACATGTGCCAAACAGCCGCTGAGCAATCTGTGAACGTTTTCAACTACTTTTGCCAGCGATCAACGCATATATGTGACAGACGGGCGCGTGATCGACTTCAATCTTACAGCCAACGGACGGACGAGCAGACCGGATAAAAGGCTCATACAACTGGCGGAAGAAAGAAAGATAATTTCTAGAAACTTTAAAACATTTTGACATTTTTAGCTTTTATGTTTTGAACTGTTTCTAATTTTCAACCCACTGTACTGTCTTCTAATAAATTCCGTCCATAGCCAAATGCCTCGTCATCTAATTAGTGACGCGCATGAATGGATCAATGAGATTCCCACTGTCCTTGTCTGCAGCCCAGCGAAACCACAGCCAAGGGAACGGGCTTGGAATCAGACGGCGGGGAAAGAAGACCCTGTTGAGCTTGACTCTAGTCAGTCTTTGTGAAGAAACATGAGAGATGTAGGATACGTGGGACCTTTTGAGGAATAGTGAAATACCACTGATTTCATTGTTACTTGACTTACTCGATGGTTCTGTTAGCGTTAACGCTGTTTGTAACACATGTATTTCTCGGTTAAGTGAACGAGAAGCGTATTATTCGAGAACACTGACCGATTGGGAGTTTGACTGGGGCGGTACATCTGTTAAAATCTAACGCAGGTGTCCAAAGGTAATCTCAGCGGTCATTGCAGATAACGTGTAATTGCTTTCCGACCAAGGTAAGGAAATCAGTGGTCTCTCTGACGAACTGCCCGAAGTTTCGATGTCGACGGTTACGAACTTCTTGTACGTTACATCCAGGCACACATATTTTTGTCGTTTTCATGCCTATGCTCTGACGTCAATATTCCCGGTCCCATAGCGGAGCGTGTTACTTGGGATGCGGCTAAGGAGTTGACTCACGTGTGATCCCAAACAAGTAGTCGTCATCGCGCTCAATAGACCAGGGTTTCACCTTACGGTCGCCTTCCGTCGATGAGTGGCAATCCGACAGGTTCAAGGCTGCAAGGGAAGTCCGATGATGTTAGGGATGCCTAGATGATTCCGTGGATCTGTCCGTGACAAAAGTGCCGGCTTATTAATCTGTGACAGTCTAATTCGTGTCTGCCACATTTGTCAACCTATACACCACAGGGGCAGTGAGGTGGTGCACAGGCTGCTAGACCTAGTCAAAGACTCGTGGAGATGTGGATGGCCTCGTCCATTTTGGTTCCGGTGTGAACACTTGAAATCGCCTGCTGAGCTACCTTGCACAGTTTTTTAAATTGAACAGTTATTTAAAGGACGGTAATTAATGAAATACATCAGATATAGCTATAAGATAAAAGTAAACCATAAATTGTGCTAATATTATGTGCTATTTTCGAATATAAAATAGGTAAAGTTCTATTTTCTAAAGTTGCCGCTACCATTGTACGGAAAATAAAATTTTCCCTCGTATGATAACATATCGAAATATATATTGTTGATTAAATTGTTGCCTATAAATTAAATGAATAATAATTCAAGATTTTTATATTATTGTTGCCTATAATTTTTTTTAAGAATAATAACTTTATTGAAAAAGAAAAGTAAATTTTACAGAAATTAGGTTTCCGTCGCGCATTCGCAGACATAGTGAAGAAGACATAATTAGTCTTCGAGCACAGCGCAAAACTCGCTGTGGTGGGTTGTCATAAGATTAATAGGTTTGGAACAGCTGGAACGTGGCGAGCGTAAGCATGCGGAAACTGATCGTGCGATTTCAAAACTGATGTCTCGTTTCATCTTTATGGCTAGATCATGATAAGAACGCGTTGACCGATGCGTCAGTTTTGAAGCCGTGGTTTTGATTAATCTTTCCGCTTCAATGCCCATTCCTCCCGAAGTGGAGAAAATAAGAGGTATGAAAGACCCTCGTTCAACTAGCGCAATCCGTTCACTGTATTTGGCTTTCTTGTGACTCTCGTTGTATTCGAAAACAGACTCAGGCTAACTTGATATGTTCGATTGAGCAGGTGCAGCAAATACATTAACATCAAAAAATGTTCGCTCAAATCGACTACCGTGTAGCCCGGAACAAACTATGTCAAGACGCGCGGTTGGATCACGGATTGTTGTTGTTGTTCAAGATTTTTATATTATGAACGAGAACTGCCTACGTTTTCCTTAAAATTTGTGTTAATTTAAATTGTATAATATAATAAGCGGGCGAAACAACCATTTTCGCTCTAGCTCTGTATAAATAATAATTAAATATATAATTAATAAATTAATTAAACCAGATTACTAATTTAATTATATCACATTTTCCGATTTTTTATATTCTATGTGATGACTCTAATGTTTTGACTCGCTAAAAAATTATATTTGTTAACAAAAGTATAAAAATAAAACTGTAAAATATTAAACACCAATAATACTTCTGATGAACTAATAATTTTGAATGAAAATATCAGTATTACTTTTGTAGATGCAAAGGTTGCTTGCAACTCGTCTGTGCAGACTTAATTTTACTCGATTCGCTGCTAATAGAGACTGGCAACCCGGTCCTTACCCTAGAACTGAAGAAGAATGCAAAGCAGCGGCTGCAAAATATGGACTATTAGCAGAGGATTACAAGCCGTTTCCGGATAATAGTTTAGGTACGGGTGATTACCCTGATATACAGGCTGTAGCTGTTGATGAAAGGGATCCTTATGAGAACTGGGACGATCCCTACTTTTGTCGAGATTTCGGGGAAGTTTTTCATCAAGAAGGCTATGAGCGATATCATCCAAATAGAATTGGCACCCGATATGAATATAATAGAAGACCGTCAAAGATGTTAGCATGGTTAGTTCTTCCTTGGTCCACCTTACTCTTGTTATTATATTTTACTCGAAATTGGAAATATTGTTCACTGATGATGCCAAAACAATATCTTTATGAAACTTTACTAGAAGAGAGAAAACATTATACGTTCGAACCGTTAACCAACGATGATAAGTGATTACTTTAACAATGAAAGAAGCGTAAATTAGTAGTGTGTTCTTATGCGTTTTAAACGCCCCAGCAATTATTTAACTATGATCATTTAACCAGTAAATAATGAACATTATCTTGGCTGCTATTGGTGTGGTATCTTGTGTCAAAATAAAATTATTAGTGCTGCTTTGTGGTACCTTTAATTTTGTATTTCTAAAGTTGTTTTTACAAAATAGCCGTGCATTTATTTAAGGTGTAATCTACGATACCATTTATAATCAAATCTGTTCGAATACAATCATTCGGAAGTTAAAAATTACATTTTATTGGTGTCAATAAATTTAAAAATAAAGTAAAGGCTCTGATTACCCATATTTCTTATTCGAAGTAATGAAAAATAAATCAAATCAGCTAATTAAGTCTACGTATTTAATATAATTATAAAATTTTAAAAATTTTGATTTTATAAAACACACTATATTATGAAACACACTTTAAAACACACCAATAAATATTATAGGATAATCGAAATTAATACTGGTATAAAAACCATTTCGTTATTAATTCCACAAAAGAATTTTAGAATACACAAAAGGAATGTAAAGGAATACGCTTTATACAAATTAAGATTTGGCTGTTATTAAAGAGTTAGAAAAATTAATTAACCTAAAAAATTAATTAATAATTAATTAATAATGTTAAAATTAATAATTAAGTTAATTAATTAACTTATGTTTGATAAAATTAGAGAGAAAATGAAAATAACAAACAATTATAGAAGGAAAGATCAAATTAATAAAGATATGTATACAGAACTTACTAAATTAAAGGATAACTATATAATAACAACTATTGATAAAGCTAGTAATAACTTTGTCTTCATATGCAAAAACCTTTATTATAATATACTGATGAATTAAATCAGCTAACTGAGTCTACGTATTTAATATAATTATAAAATAAACAAAACATAATAATGCTAAATCAAAATTTAATAATTAAATAATAAAATTAATAATTGTTTTTAGATTTTCTATAATTTAAATCAAGTAAACGTCATTTTTATGAATTGACTAATAAATAACATACGTTGTATCAGAATACGAATTAGAGGTCATCAGGAGGAACTGCTATGCTATCAGGTTTCGGCCCCTAACTCCTCTACCCAACATAGCAGCGGGGCCAAATACATGCTAATGATGTATTTCCTCTGAAATAACTATCTAGTATCTTATTCTAATACAAAGTATATTATTTATTATCCATCCATAAAAATTTGCCACTTAAGAGTTTAAATTTATTCTTTATATTATTGTGTTGATTTATATATTTTACTATTTTCTGCTTGATGTTATTTTTATAGTAACCTAGTTTAAAATATGTATCTATTAAATTATTTAAATGATTTTGAAGAAAGCCAATATCATTACATATTGTTGCAATTCTTAAAATTTCATTATTTAATGTATTATATTTTATATTATATGGTATGCATGAATGCTCATGCAAAAATATGTTTCTTGTAAATTTAAATATGTCATCTTTACGATATAAATTAATAGTAGTTTTAGTTAATGTTAATTTAATGATCATATCTAGATATACACATCCTTTATCATTAATATTGGTATTGTTAAGAATAAAGCTTTCTGGATAAATGTGCTCACTAATTGAATAAATATTATTAGAATTAAATACACATATATCATCAATGTATCGAAACATATATTTCATATATTTATATTGTTTAGATTTAGTTTTTACACAGTTATGAACAAATTCATATTCTATAAAGCTTAAAAACAAGTCAGCTATAATTGGGCTACTATTACCACCCATTGGAACACCTTTTACTTGTCTAAATATAGATGTCCCTACTTTTAAATAATTTTGATTTATCAAAATATTTAAGGATTCTATTAATTCAATTTGATCCATATATTTATATTTACTTGATGGTTTAATTTTTGTTAGATATGCTTTATAATTTTTATAACATATATATGTGTATCTTTTTCGGAATATAAGATTAATTAATTTTACTAACACTTCTTTAATATTTGCTAAATCTAGATTTGTATGAAGCGTACTAAAATCGTATGTATTTATATTTTGAAAATTTATTCCTTTTGTCTGTTCTAAAAATTCTTTTGTAGAATTAATACTGAAATAGTGTTTTATACCAGTATTAATTTCGATTACCTTGCAATATTTTTTAAAGTGTGCATTAATTACTTTAAGTGTTTTATTCATATAGACAGAAAGTGGTTTTAATGTACATTTAAACGCACTACATATGAACCTAGGTTTTATTGGATTTTTATGTAATTTTGGATTCCAATATAATATAGGTATAGTTTTATTATCTAATTCAACCTTTATACTATTTTTATCCATTATAGAACAGTGATTGTAATAATTGTTTCTAAACTCAACTCACTACGTTCATATGTTGGATTTACATTTAAATCATTAGAATTAACCTCTTTCGCTAGTCATTGTGATGACGAAACGGCATTCGTCATTCTTTCGCGTCTGGCTTACATGTTTTACTAGAAATTCACACGAAATGCTCTCACTCTCCTTAAATAAAAGTTAGCCGATATTAAAGAGACCTGCGCTGGCATTTGCCAGTGCTTTTGCTAATGATCCTTTTTGGTGAAGCTGTAGTACTGATTTAGTACACTATGATGTTACTAGAAGATTTTCTAGTACATCATTCACATTGATTCATTCATTGATTACCGACTGCCAGTCCTCCTCTGCATCCAGTAGTGGGAGGGATCTGGCACTGGTGAGTCATTGTGATGACGAAACGGCATTCGTCATTCTTTCGCGTCTGGCTTACATGTTTTACTAGAAATTCACGCGGAATGGTCTCACTCTCCTTAAATAAAAGTTAGCCGATATTAAAGAGACCTGCGCTGGCATTTGCCAGTGCTTTTGCTAATGATCCTTTTTGGTGAAGCTGTAGTACTGATTTAGTACACTATGATGTTACTAGAAGATTTTCTAGTACATCATTCACATTGATTCATTCATTGATTACCGTCTGCCAGTCCTCCTCTGCATCCAGTAGTGGGAGGGATCTGTCACTGATGAGTCATTGTGATGACGAAACGGCATTCGTCATTCTTTCGCATCTGGCTTACATGTTTTACTAGAAATTCACGCGGAATGCTCTCATTCTCCTTAAATAAAAGTTAGCCGATATTAAAGAGACCTGCGCTGGCATTTGCCAGTGCTTTTGCTAATGATCCTTTTTGGTGAAGCTGTAGTACTGATTTAGTACACTATGATGTTACTAGATTTTCTAGTACATCATTCACATTGATTCATTCGTTGATTACCGTCTGCCAGTCCTCCTCTGCATCCAGTAGTGGGAGGGATCTGGCACTGATGAGTCATTGTGATGACGAAACGGCATTCGTCATTTTTTCGCGTCTGGCTTACATGTTTTACTAGAAATTCACGCGCAATGGTATCACTCTCCTTAAATAAAAGTTAGCCGATATTAAAGAGACCTGCGCTGGCATTTGCCAGTGCTTTTGCTAATGATCCTTTTTGGTGAAGCTGTAGTACTGATTTAGTACACTATGATGTTACTAGAAGATTTTCTAGTACATCATTCACATTGATTCATTCATTGATTACCGTCTGCCAGTCCTCCTCTGCATCCAGTAGTGGGAGGGATCTGGCACTGATGAGTCATTGTGATGAGGAAACGGCATCCGTTATTCTTTCGCGTCTGGCTTACATGTTTTAATAAAATTAAACAAGGGAATAAAAAAGTCACAGAAAATAAATTGATCATCAAGACAGAAAACGAGAGAAGCAGTCAGGAACTTCGTAGTAGTCTTCCATCTAAGTTACGGCCTCAAATCTAGAGGAATCTATGCCCTCCAGCCAATCCAACACGCCGCCTTCCGACTAAACCACACGGGGTCTCTTTCACTCCCTTCAAAGAATCTAATCGAGGCGGACTATGCTGCATAAATGGGAGACGAAGAGCTTGAGAAACCTTAGCCTTTGCTCTGGGGGACGTCCTCTAGAAAATAAGACTAATCCGGAGATAGCCCAGGTACCCCAAAGGTGCACCTGCGTTTTGCATTCCAATGACATATGTTGAGCTCGTTTCAGGACCCACCTAGCTCTCTTCAAGATACGTTTAAGTCTATCCAGGTCAGCTTTCGACAACCAGCTCAACGTAACGGTGAAACCCAGGTATTTTACTCGACTTGTGAAGGTAGGGAGTGGTTGATTAGACAATGTAGAAGATAGAGTTTAGAGTGCCTGTATCTTAAGTTTTCGCTTTGTTGCGGAGCTGCCATGGAAGACAACCACTTGCGATTTGGCGGATTTTAAAATAAGATTTGACTTGAGTAATTGGTATTTTAATCTTAAAAAACGGCTGATGTCCGAGACTATATCTTTGCACCTGCGTCCAGAGAACAGGGCTGTGGTATCATTTAGACGTTGTTCGCGTTTAAATATTTTGAAGAGTTTAATGGAGGCAGCAAGAATCAAGATAGGAGCAAGAGGGGATCCTTGGGGCACACTCGTAATATGGTAGAAGTGACGCGCATCAGGGTCATCCTCATAAAAGAATCGCTTGGTGTACAACAGTATATCCACCCTGTTAACAATTCTCGCAGGCAACCCGAGGGACTTGAGAGAAAATATAACAAAGGGAATGGATATGCGGTCAAATGCAGCAGAAAATTCAAGAAAAACAGCCACAGCGAGTTGATGACTATTTTCTTGACAGAACTGATGTACTTTACCTACTGCTGAATGGACCGAGCAATCTTAGACGAACCCATGGAAACTTGGTGGGATTAAATTTGGCCTATTTAGATCATCGCGGATTCTATGCGCACACGTTTTTTCGTAGATCGAGACGAGGGAATTTTGAATCGAAATGGGCTGCAGGTCTTTAGGACATGAGACCGGATTGTTCTTTGGTAAAAATATTCGTCTACTAATGTTGATGCCGACCACATCAGATAGGGTGGTTAATAGCATTGTGACGGCTACTTCTCTTCTTTCTTCGGCTGTCAAAAGCTTGCAGACACGAGAAGAGAGTGGAGCGACGGATTTGCAGGTGCCCGGAAGAGGCCTCCATGAGTTAAGGATATCTGAGACAGAAAGATCCCTACTCCTAAAGTATCCCCAAGGTGGGATTGGTTGAGGTGAATGAGTGGCTCCATAATTATGTAGGGATAGTGACTCCTCCAAAACTTTGTCAAGACCTATTTTCCAATCCAGCCCAAAGCTCAATCCTTCCAACAGGCAACCTTCTCCTTCTTGAATATCTTCCAAAAGGAAGATTGGGCTGGATTAAAGGAAGCAATGCTTGCCCTATCCTTACCCAGTTGGAACCTATATCTAGTGCTCCAGTATTCTTTCGAGAGAATTTGCTCGGCAGAAGTTGATAGATTGGGAAGACGGAGCATATACGCTAAGGTCTTGAGTTTTGTCGGAGTGCGACTGAAAATACGACCTTTGTATGTAGTCGAAAGTATCGCGGTAGCTTGCGAAGAGAGGTAGCAATTAAATTCGGTTAGACTCTCATTGACAATTCGGGGGAAGCGTTGGATAGCTGACTGAAATAAAGCTACTCTGATTTGATCAAAGTAGAATATTTTTCGAAGCAGCGTATCCTCTTCTATCTGTTGGCGAATCAGGTCATGAGAGGTGGACAGATGTTGTCGCGACTGCTCCGTACAGTGGGGTTTCAACAACCACCTCTCATGGAGCAGTAATAAGTCGAGGAGTGAATTCGTTGATGTGCAATGAAAGGTGGGAGACGGTGGTTTGTGAATAAGATAACCGTTCCTAGCTCTGCGAAGTGCTGCAGTATCCAACGACCAGTCCTGTCGTTGAAATCACCAAGTATCATGTCATAGCCACTATCAATTATGTAATCCATGAGGTTACGGTTCTTGTGAATCTCCCCTAGACGGATGTAGACATTGGCTAGACTGAGGCTTTTACCGTTCTTACAGAATGAAACTACTAAACAAGAAAGGTCTGGACAAGAATAGTCGAGTAGAATGGACGATCTTAAGGAACATTTAACTAAGGTCAAGAGTCCTTGAGATGAAGAGGAGTGAGGCGGGATTATGTACGGATTATAGTGGGAACAAATGTGCTTAAGGATGAATAAAGTAATGTCCTGGGGGTAATGTCCTAACGCCTATTTAACAAAAATTAAACCTTTAAGTAAATATAAATATATGAATAAAATTGAATATTAGAATCCTTAAATATTTTAATAAATCAAAATTATTTAAAGATAAGGACATATATATTTAGACAAATAAAGATGTTCCAATGAGAGGTTATAGTAGCCCAATTATAGCTGACTTATTTTTAAGCTTTATAAAATATGAGTTAGTTCATAACTGTGTGAAAAAATAAATCTAAACTATATAAATATATGAAATATAGTTTTGACACATTGATGATATATGTGTATTTAACTCTAATAATTTTTATTCAATAAGCGAACAGATTTATTCAGGTAGCCTTATTCTTCATAAAGTTAATATTAATAATAAGACTGTTATATATCTAGTTATGAGCATTAAATTAACATCAATTAAAACTACTTTGAATTTAAATCGTAAATATGACATATTTAGATTTACCACAAGCATATTTTTGCATGATCAATCATGCATACCATATAATATTAAATATAATACATTAAATAATGAAATTATTAAAGGTAGGCGATACATTTAGACAAATAAAAGATGTTCTAATAGGAATTAATATTATCCAAATCATAGCTTACTTATTTTTATGAATTTGTTTATATTTGATATGAATCTAAATATCCCATATATAAATATATAAAATATATTTTTTGATAAATTAATGATATATGTGCATTTAACTATAATAATTTTTACCCAATAAGTGAACAAATTTATTTAAGTATCATTATTCTAAATAAAACCAATATTGACGTTAAAGAAGGTATATGTATAGATATTATATATTAATGCTTGTTAAGTAATATCGAAAATACGGCGTGTTTAAGGTAGCCTTATTCTTAATAAAACTAAAATTGATTATAAAGAAAATATATATCTTGATATGAACATTAAATTAACATTAACTAAAACTACTTTTAATTTATATCGTAAAGATGGCATATTTAAATTTACAAGAAACATATTTTTGAGCATTCATGCATACCATATAATATAAAATATAATACATTAAATAATGAAATTCTAAGAATTGCAACAATTTGTAACGATATTGGTTTTCTTCAAAATCATTAAAATAATTTAATAGATACATATTTTAAACTAGGTTACTATAAAAATAACATCAAGCAGAAAATAGTAAAATATATAAATCAACACAATAATATTAAAAATAAATTTAAAATCATTAGCGGAAAATTTTTATGGATTAAAAATAAATAATATACTTTGTATTAGAATAAGATGCTATATAATCAAATTTTATCAGAGGACATACGTCCTTAACACGTATTTGGCCCCGCTGCTATGTTGGGTAGAGGAATTAAGGGCCGAAACCCGATAGCATAGCAGTTCCTCCTGATTGTCTATAATCCATATTCTGATATAACGTCTGTTATTTACTAGTCAATTCATAAAAATTGACTTTTATTTTAAATTTCTATTTTTATATTAACTTGATTTAAGTTATATTAAATCTTATAACAATTACTTTTAATTATTTAATAACTCAGTTAGCTGAATTGATTAGTCGGACAAACGTTGTTTTTTCGAATGAAAGACGTTTCATAAGTTTTAGTATGGAGCCACTTTCAAGTAAATGTGTAATAATCAAGAGGCAGATATTGTTCCAATCAATAATTTCATTATTTAAAAGGTTAATTTATACATTATTTAAAAATCGATTATTCTAATTTTAAGTTCTTAAATTTAAATTTTTGACATAAATAATTTTTATAATTTCAAAGAATTATATTTCAAATGTCACACATTAAGTTCGTCGTCAAAGCAATAGTTCATACAAGAATAATTTCTTGCGTTAAATAGTCTTATCGCAAGCTCACATTTTATTAATTCGCTTTATCATGATTTTTACGAGATCTTCATTAGTTTGAGCTATAACTTGATCCTTTGATTCGAATAAATCCTTAATAAAGCGCCCACATGTATATGTCCGAAATGTATTTTCTCGTCCTGATGCATGGATTTCTTTGGCACCTGTGTATTTAGCAATTTCCACAATGTTATCAATGTTAACGCCTCCACCTGGCATTACGATTATTCCCGTGCTTTGACCGTAATTAACTATCTCTTTTAAAAGATTCCTAGCCATGTAAGCATTATCAGACTGGCCACTTGATAGAATTCTCGAGAATCCTAGCGATTTAATATCTTCAATCGCTTTCTTCCAGTCCACAGTAAGATCGAACGCTCTATGAAATGTTAATGGTTTCTGGGTCTCTTTTATTATTTGACGTAGACTTTCTACATCGACGGATCCATCTGGTTTAAGTGCACCTAAAACAAACCCATCAGCTCCTTCGCTGTCAAACATCTGCATATCATGGGCCATCGTGGTAAATTCCTCACTGGTATAACAGAATGTAAATACAGAAGGTCGAATCATAACAAAAATCTGTATTCCTGGACACGATTCTTTGACCGCTTTATACAGACCAATTGATGGTGTGTATCCGCCAGTGCATAAATTGCTGGTTAACTCAATTCGTTGGGCTCCTGCATTGTACGCGGCAACAGCTGATTTTAACGAGTCTAATGGTACCTCAATTATCATGCCTGTGATCGGTTTTATCTAGATCGTTAAAATTCAATTGTCAATTAACTATCAACATATTTTTGATGATAACAACCAGCCTTCGAAATATGATATCTTATCAAATTACATATTATTTAAATACAATATTGTTTATTTTTTAAATTATAATTAATATTATACAATATAATTTGTTCTGAAACAGTACTTTTGCGTGTCAGTATATATGTTAGGTTATTATCCACATCTAATTTAATTCTAATACATTGGATATTATGCATTGTGCATTGTACTTCAGCTGAATACCAGCGTGTTGCTTGTATACAGCAACCTTAGTAAGCTGATGAACGATGAAACGATAGCACACGCGCTGTCCTGTGAAGCCACTGCTTACGCGAACCATACCAGATGTAAGACTGGTCACCGGTGGAGGAGCGTGCGCTTAGTGAATTCCTTTCAGAGATTTACTGAGGATTAAGTACTATCGAAGTTATGTAGCTACATGGCTACACTGATGAGACGACCATGTAGTGATGAGTAGACTAAGGTCGAAACGCCCCATTGACAGCTAGACGTCTGCGCCTTCCGAGTTAAGCTTCCCGACGAAGGTTGTAAAAAATCACACAGGCTTATACTTTCCTGATCATGTTAATTAAAAAAGTTCGATTGAAAGTCTTTCTTATTGTATATTATATTAATTGGTTCATAAAATAACATATTAAATGTTAAAAACTAGGTTTAGGCAACAAATATAATATACAATGTATATACAATATATAATATACAGCATAATTTTTAAATATCCAGGAACAACCAGGTATAGTTGAACGACAACAAAAAATATTTTGATATTGCGCTAGAAACTACTAGTATCTTCGGGAATTAACACGAAAAAAAAATAAATCACAAATAAATGTAAGAATTTATTAAAGTAAAAAACATTGATTAACAATGAACGTTGAATTTATGAAAAGTATCTCCACGCCCATATGCGCTCTTCTGCAAACTCGTCTACGGGAATCATTTGTCTTTTGACTGTCGTAATTATTTTTCTTTCCGGATTTGTGATTGTAAAAACAATGGTTAAAATAAATAAAATCACATTTTAATAATAAAATTCTATTTCATTTTTTATATAACAAATAATTTACATGAGATTTTAAATTAAACACAAACAAAGTAAGTCAAATTCATTAAAAAAATTAAAATTATTCAAAAATTTTTTATTTTTAAATTATAAAACTTTACATATCTTTTAATTTATTTATTCTTCAAATATTCATCATTATTAAATTCTTTTTTAATTAATTCTAGAAGCCTTTTTAACAATCTATAACGTTTTTATGGTGGACGATTATTTGAATAAAAGTATATTTGCCACTCAACACAAACGCGTTGAGCACTACTATACACATTCTAAAACTAACATTTAAACGTTTTGCACGACAGAACAACTTTATACCTTTTTTACTAATATAAAACATTTTGTCATGTCTGATCTCCAGTGCAGCCTAGATACGAAGACATATCCTAGTATCCTTATTTGTCTCTTCCGATTCCCCAGAAGAGCACCAAATAATTTAGCATGGCGTCCTGATTTGCGAAATTTGTAGTGAATGAAATTGCTTTTCGTTGGGTTTAACGACAAACCCAACTTAAACAGGCGTCTAGCAATCCCATTCACAACAGATTTCACCGTCTTTGAATCTCCTGTCAGAAAAGGAGTCTCTTTTAAACACAATCGATATATCGTCCTCATAGATAGTACCACTAGTGTTTCTATCCAAAAGTCCATCCAAGACTCTCCTTGTCGTAATCATATAAAGGATTGGCGATAAAGGGGACCCTTAAGGAAGACGCTTGGATAGCTTATACAAGGGACCCTTGTCGTCTTCTAGATAGGAACTTCTGCTCTCCAAAATTCCCACACTCGACGCAGAATGTCCAGTGGAACAACATCTCTTCTCAACGTTTCCATTACTGAGTCGAGTGGATGTTGTCAAAGGCTGCAGACACGTCAAAAGAATACAGCAGTGCCGGTCGTGTATCCTTGGTGAGAAAACCCTGCAACGCCCTGATTGCTTTTACAGTTCCCCTACCACTACAAAACCCGTGAATGTGGTCACCCAACAGTCCACGCGACTCGTAGTGGCGAGCCAGGTATCTTGCCAGATCTCTCTCATAGGTCATCACATATTATTGGATATGGTGATTGGTCTCGTGTCCTTAACCGTTGACACCCATTGACACTTTGGAAGAAATATAACTTTTCCGAGTGCAATATCTGGGCAGGCTGCTAGCGATGAAGCTATCAGTTTAGTCGAGATATGCCTCAGAAGTTCCTCGTCGATCAGCTTGGTAGCAGCCGCACACGCCGAGATGCCATTAAATGACGTCTTAGGCCTGATCGGCCACGCACCCAAGAGATCTTCAAGTGTGATATCCTCTGCCAATTGGTCAATATGATGGAAAGTAAGCTTCAACCTTATTCGAAGATGTACATCCTCGGAGCATATCATTACATTTGAGGGATGTTTCTTTTTCATTTCATCTAATACAATCTAAATTCCCTTTGAAGCAATCCACTTGGAAGCTGCTGCTCTCCAAGACTGAAAGGTGGTCTTCCTTATTAATTACCACCATTCTTTTTAGAAAGTATTGTAGGACAGCAGCTTTCTTGCATCAGGCTTCAACGACTCTTTATCGATTTGATCTTAGAGTCGGCACATGAGAAACCTTCTCCGATCGGACGGATTAGAATAAGCTCTTAATCCCCAAAGGAGCTTCGTAATGTGCAAGGCCTTAGGATTGTATTTTGGCAATGGTGGTCGTTTTGCCCGCAGGTGTTTATTTGCTGAATTATATAATTCAGCATTTAAATTGTATAAAAAATTATTATTTAACAAAAAATAAAATTGATTATTTATAAAATTTGAACTAAAATCATTAAAACTATTCATTTTAACATTCACGCTCAATTCATTAAAAATTTTCATGTACTCACACACATTCTCACATTCATTCGTTATATAATTTAAAATTTCATTAATATTATTATCATTATTATTGGTTAAAAACATTTAAATTTTTGGTTGTAAGCGTATACCAGCCTTGGTCGGTTAAAATCTGTTTTTTTTTGACCATTTATTCCTTCCAAACCCAGTTTACAAGCTTATGTCCGTCATTAAACCCTCCCCATTCTATGTTTTTAACCATTTTATTTTAAACTTGACATTTTTAGATTAATTGCGATATCTAAAATGGATTAGTAACCTGTATGACGCCGGAGAAACGTTCCCTCTAGTGGGATTATGGCCTCGCCGATTTGGTCAATCAGTGATCCCACTCGGGCTCCTTCGGAGCCATTAAGGTCATCAACAATGTAGTGGGCAACGGCATTAAACACTCTGAGCAGCAACTTCTTGACGGCCTTCTTACTATGCTTCGTCGCCAGCCACCCGGATTTATGTAGCAGTTTGCTACATACACCGGACGACGGGAAACGAAAAATTTCAGAAGTTGATAAGAGCCAACGTCACTGAACCCCTCTGAAATCAAGCAAGCGTTAAGACGCTTGCTTGTCATTGAGACAGGGTGAGCTCTAACTTACCGTCAACTTGATATGTGAAAATTTTGTAATTTTCGAAACTGTTTAAAGTGTTTTAAACCTGTGGAGAACGCGCCTCCTGCAGAAAGAGAACATTCCCATGATTCAAATCGGAATATTGAACTAGGTTCCTAACGTTTCCTATATTCCAACTTATCAAAAAGATGTCCTCAGACAAATTGTACTGAATGCGCCGCTTTTTACATGGCTGCATCTGCAGGAAAACGTTGTTCCCCTAACTTGGTATCTCCTCCGTTTGAAGAGCTATATTTCCTCGCCTGTCTGTGCACGACTTTAAAAATAGCAGATCCTTCCGAGTATGAAGAAACTAAGGAGCCAAACTCCATGTTTCCACCATCCCTTTCTGGATCTGGGTTTTTTAAAGTTGCAAAAGGATTTGAGTTTTTTTGTACTATTTTTATTTTCATTATAATTTTTGTATTTACTTATTGATATTCTGCTTATATCTTTTTTCAAACTTTGTATTTCATTCTATTTTGATAATAATCTTCTTTTTAGATTTTTATTTTCCGCGGTCACTATCGTCACCTTTTTTTTCACTTCGTATAGTCGGTCGGTCAACATTTTCATTTCGGAGACATGTTGATCACCCGATTGTTTTTTTTGCGGCTTGTAAAAAGGTTTGTGCTCGTTCACACGCTTTTTTATCAGCATCCACCCACTTTAAATATTCTTTAAAATTTGTGCATGTATGAGAATAAGCCCCATGTGAATGTATACAGTTAGCACACTTAGGTCTTTCGGACCTTTTTTCACAATTTTGTGATTCATGCTCGTCTCCACAGTGCGCACAGCGAGGACCACTTTCCAAACACATGTTTGAAAAAGTGACCCCATCGCTGACAGCGGTAGCACTGCGGATACCGGAATTTCAGGTCATCCTCATCGAAAATTACCAATTTGATTAGATGACCCAAAATTCCAGGTCGAGAGTCGCGCAGCTTTTGTAAATCACTAACAGCTCATTTCACAAGAAAAGAGCTGTAAGCTTGGTTATAGGATTTACATTTTTTATTACAGCTATTCCGTACTTCTGTCAAATCCTTGACATCATCTTCCTCTGCGAACGACGTGACACCCCTAAGGATTCCCGTAGCACGTAGAGAAGTGTCAGTGACTTTGATTCCTTTTATTTGTTGTAGCTTTATCCGGAATGTTTCTTTTATATTTACATTTTTGAATGTTATTCTGGCAAAACCATCTTTCAAAATGTACCACTCAAATATACTTTCCAGAGAGATGTTATCTTTGACGGTACCTCTAATATTCTTTTGAAAGGTAGTTTTGCCTTCGTCATTATCCCAAGTTATTTTCAGCGCGAAAGCGTCCTGTCTTATTGACAGAAGCATCTTTTGCGCTGGAAATTCCTTCTCTACCTCTTTTATAAGTATTAATCGATATAGGTGATTTGCGTTTTTAATGTCTTGTATTTCACAAGACATGCGATTTTTATGCTATATATAAGTGAACATAAAGAAAAAAAGAAAATAAAAATAAAAAAGATGGATATGCACAAAAAATAGATAAATATACAAACAAAACTAAATATGCAAATAGAAACTAAAAGCAAAAAGAAAAAAAACACTCACCCTATCGTCTGAAGCCGACCAATTAGGATATTGGGCTTTGTCAAGATAGGATCAACTCTTGATAGGAAATTAGCTCAAATAAATTTCTTTGAGGCGGAGGATACTGCTTGCAAATAATACACTTGAACACGAAATTATACACTTGAACACGAAGATTGCAAAATTTGCCCTGCATATAAATAAAGTTTCTTGGCGTTTTTTTCTTTACTCACGTAACATATATGTTATGTGATGACCATATATGTCATTATATCCAGGAGCAATCAGATATACAAAAAAATATTTTGATATTTCGCTAGAAACTACTAGCATCTTCAGGAATTAACACGAAAAAAAAGAATCACATAAATAAAGTTTTTTTGTTGGTTTGTACATTGATGCTGGAATCAAAATCGTTGCGTACACATTTGCATGCAACGTTTTCTTTTGTATGGACCTCATCAAACAAAAACAATAATTAAATAAAAAAGACACTAAAATGTACAACAAAATTACAAAGCATATGTATTCATAAAAAGAACAACATGAAAAAATACAAAAGGAAAAAATATAATGAAGAAATAAAATAACAAATTAGAGGAACAGCCAAAACATTTTAAACAAAAAATTGCAAACATATTTAATGTTATAAAAATTTGGATAAAAACAAATTAAAATCCTAAAATTATTAAATGTTAAGTAAAGAATTATAAAAGGGGATTTTATTGAAATCATATTGATCTCAATTCTTTATTATAATTACAAAATTTTCATCCTAATGTACGAAAAATTATATATCATTTATATCTTATATCTTATTAATTATCTTATTAATTATATCTTATTTAAGGAATATATTTACTTAAATCCGATCTTATTATTTTTTACTTTGTCTACCTTTTTTATATTATTCACGTATTTATCAATGAAGTATGGGGTAGTGTATATTTTTCTTGTTATTATTAAAAATTTATTGTCCGATTATAGTATTTTATATTACAATAACTGTCTATTATACAACTTAGCCTATCATAATCGTTAATTAATTTTTGATTTATTGAACAAATGATATCCTTGGAAAAAACTTATATTTACATAAAGATCTTTTAGCTTATTATCTCTTAAAAGTTGTTTAATATTTCTAATTGTTCATAAAATTTGTTTTGTTAGAGCAAAACAAATTAAAAACCTAAAATTATAAAATGTTAAGTAACAAATTTTTTTATAATCAAAGGATTTCGTTTATATTAATTTTAAGGTTAAGTCAGCTTTATTACCAACCATTAAGTTATCCTTTAGTTTGTTAATGTAAAACACTTCTAAGATCTTGAGTTTAAACACCCTGGATTCTTTTAATAATATAGTAGTTCCATCGAAATCAATTATGTGATCATTATTAATGCTTTGATCAACTAAGGCACAGCTTGTTCCACGTTTAAGTGTATATTTATGATGGCTTACTATTTTATTTATACCTTGCTCAGTATGGCCAATATATATCACTATTTTTTCCTCATGAAGAGGCATAAACACCAGACAGTATCCTATATATCCTCATCAGACCAAAAACTAGAACCGAATTATTCTTGCATTATTCAACGTCGCTACGTATGCCCAGTCATCCTATGTGTGACGACAAACTTCACAACGGTATACGAGTTTCGCTCTAACGGAGCTCATCAGTACCGTGACTTCTATAATCATCTATAGGCACCTTAACACACGCTTAAACAGTGTTTAAAGCTCGAAAAACAGAACTACCCTTAATCTGAATCATCGGAGGGAATTTAGCATAAGCTCTGTGCATGGCAGTGACTATTACAGTTTAACCATGCATCAGGCACTAAATTCTTTTTAATATAAATGCTGTTTAACAGGGACACTTAAAAGTGTGCAAATATATAAAATATAATTTGTTGTTACACCTGCCTTGGGACACTCACTGGTGTACTCAAAATATATCACTATGTTTTCCTCATGAAGAGGCATAAACACTTCGAGCTGTCGTTCTCCGTACTTTGGCTTGCGCTCTTGACTGCTAGGCTACGAATCCAGAATTACCAGATTTCACACAGTATATAGAACCTTCCATCATGATATCCATAAACTGTATTGTCCGAGATGCTCTCTGGCATGCTTATTATAGATTGTTTCGTATGGGATCATAGAGATCGATTTAAATCGGGACTGGTGATCCTTTGATGGATGCTTATTTATGCATTGAATAGTTGCTAGGTCACACTTGGTGACTTTCGCATTGAAAACCAGCCACAGAATCCTTCCTTTATGATATTTAATTCCATACACCCTGTCCGAGATTCCAGAGAGCATCTCGGACAATACAGTTCCTGGATATCATGATGGAAGGTTTCATATACTGTGTAAAATCAGGTAATCCTGGATTCGTAGCCTAGCAGTCAAGAGCGCAAGCCAAGTACGGAGAGCGACAGCTCGAATCTCGGATAAGTCAAATTTCAAAAGGCGAAGAGTTGGTAGTCAGCCTTCTGACGAGCCCGGGGCTACCAACATGTGGCAAAAAGCGGGCGAAACGAAAACGGTTGTGGCAATGGCGCCGTTAGTAGTCAGGGTGTATGGAATTGGATATCATGAAGGAAGGATTCTGTAGCTGGTTTTCAATGCGAAAGTCACCTCGTGTGACCTAGCAACTATTCGTTACATAAATAAGAATCCATCAAAGGATCACCAGTCCCGATTCCAATCGATCTTCATGATCTCAAACGGTAATATATATATATATATATATATATATATATATATATATATATATATATATATATATATATATATATATATATATATATATATATATATTTCTAAAATGTTCAGATTGAAACTGGAGCGAACTACATCTATTTACCAAAGTGTGCGCCCAGTAATCCAATGAACTCAAACCATGCGTAATCAAACGCAAAACACAACGCTAGACACGTGTTTCGTCCTTACGGGACTCTTCAGTAGCGTGAACATGACTCTTATCCAATGGCACATTAACACACACTGAAACAAATCTATGTAGTTCTCTGCTGATCTATAAAAAGATTCAATTATATTTTGTTAAAGTATAAATTGAAAAGCAGTCCAGGATCCACGAGGGATTCCATTTATATTTCTAAAATGTTCAGATTGAAACTGGAGCGAACTACATCTATTTACCAAAGTGTGCGCCCAGTAATCCAATGAACCCAAACCATGCGTAATCAAACGCAAAACACAACGCTAGACAAGTGTTTCATCCTTACGGGACTCTTCAGTAGCGTGAACATGACTCTTATCCAATGGCACATTAACACACACTGAAACAAATCTATGTAGTTCTCTGCTGATCTATAAAAAGATTCAATTATATTTTGTTAAAGTATAAATTGAAAAGCAGTCCATGTAGTTCGCTCCAGTTTCAATCTGAACATTTTAGAAATATAAATGGAATCCCTCGTGGATCCTGGACTGCTTTTCAATTTATACTTTAACTATATATATATATATATATATATATATATATATATATATATATATATATATATATATATATATATATATATATATATATATATATTCCAAATTTTTCAATAAACTGGTGGTTAAAAGATGACAACAATTTACAACGTTTTTTACTAGTTTCGCGTTTCACACGCTTCTAAAAACAACAATCCAGAAAATAATAAAAACTAATAGTTTTTATTATTTTCTGGAACAATCATAAAAACAACAATCCAGAAAATAATAAAAACTAATAGTTTTTGTTATTTTCTGGATTGTTGTTTTTATAAGCGTGTGAAACGCGAAACTAGTAAAATACCGTTGTAAATTGTTGTCATCCTTTAACCACCATTTTTTTGAAAAATTTGGAATATATAAACGAATCATGGGTGATCCTGGAAGACAGTTTAGCATACAACATTATATATAGCAGCTCATATGGATTTAAAATCAATCGTAGCCAGTTTTGGTTCCTGGATCACAGTTTCAAGCGATTTTTTCGCACTACCAATTTATAAAAAACGTATTCCTTTCGGAATCCTGTGAGAAATTCAGTGCCCTCGTAACCAACGGATACGCATTTGTGCATATAAAGAATAACTAGAAGGTCCACACACGCAACAAGCCAGTAAAAACGCTTTATGCACCTGAGTTTTGTTTAGCATCGTGAGGAATTGCTGGTGTCTTTATAGTTTTCACAAAAGCAGTCGAAACGCACCCTAACCACTTCATCCGACTGACGATGACTGCTGGGTGGTTAGGGGCGTCTCGGAGTGATACATTAGACTGATGGAGCTGATGATCGAAGTCCAGTTTTTTTAGCAGCTCATATGGATTTAAAATCAATCGTAGCCAGTTTTGGCTCCTGGACCACAGTTTCAAGCGATTTTTCGCACTACCAATTTATAAAAAACGTATTCCTTTCGGAATCCTGTGAGAAATTCAGTGCCCTCGTAACCAACGGATACGCATTTGTGCCTTATATAAAGAATAACTAGAAGGTCCACACACGCAACAAGCCAGTAAAAACGCTTTCTGCACCTGAGTTTTGTTTAGCATCGTGAGGAATTGCTGGTGTCTTTATAGTTATCACAAAAGCAGTCGAAACGCACTCTAACCACTTCATCCGACTGACGATGACTGCTGGGTGGTTAGGGGCGTCTCGGAGTGATACATTAGACTGATGGAGCTGATGATCGAAGTCCAGAAATAAATAGTTATAACTAGAAAAAGAGATTTTGAAATCTAAAATTTATTTAAAACGTTTCGACTATATGACTGTCTTCTTTAGTTATAGTGCACACGTAAAGTTCCGAACAATTTATACAATTCAATAAATGCAATAAAACCAGCAACAAAATCATTACAATTCAAAAAATATTCATAAAATAAAACAATTACAATATTATTCTTTTAAAATTGAAGAGTAAAAAGTTTTCATAAAATTTGCTTTTGTTATTCGCTTTTGGAGCATTAACTGTGCTATATAGTTATTTTACATTTGAACTTAGCCGGTAGCTTTAGAATGTGATTGTGTTAGTTATTTGTATTCAGATAGGAAGGCAATATATCATTTGAATATCAAAAAAGCGAATTGAAAAAATGAGTAAATTTAGCATGTCGGAGCGTTCAAATAACTCAATGAAACCTAATTTTCCTGCCAATGCAATAAACGAGGTAAGTGGAGATTTAGCTTCTCTTGAATATATTTCGGAGGGGGAACTCCCCCCGGTACCAAAATTATCCAACCTCGTGATTATCAGACTTTTGGTGCCTCTGGAAAGGCAGAACATGTTCAATGTTTTTATAAGGGGCTTTGCCGATCGATTTAAAAAAAGGATATTGTTCAATGCGATTAAATATTATGAATCTGAGATTAAAATCTTATTCTGCACTCCTGATCTGGCAATGTCGTACGTCGACTACTTTTAAAAGAGCATTCTGAACAAGGTATAATTGCTTCCAAACCAATTCTGACAACAATAAAGATAAATAATATTCCAACATTCATTTCAGAAGAAGATATATCAGCCCTAGAAAGTGATAACAAAATCTCTAACGTTCGCTTTATAAAAGGGATTAATGGCTTCCCCATTCCCTTGGCGTTCTGCAATGCCCCGGTGGATGAAGCTCTAAAACTGCCGATTTCAACATGCAATCCTTTTATGGGGTATAATTTGAGATTTTCAATAATCGAAACCGACTCACTAACGTACCCTCACTGCAACAATTGTCATCAGTGGGGGCATTGGTCTTCTGGCTGTTCTCTACCTATAAGTGCGGCGTGTGTGTTACAATTGCTATACATCCTGAGAAGTGTGAAGGTAAGCCATTTTGCGCAAACTGCGGTGGTGAGCACCCCGCATGGTCAAAAAAGTGTAAAATCTTTAAGGCATACCAAAAGAGACACTGGAGTGTGACAGCAAAATCGACTAGCTTCGTGGAAGCTGTCTCGTCTAACAAGAAAGACGACATGATGCCGGATACGGAAATTCTTAAACTTCTTGAAATGCAGCATCATGCATCAATGATCCACTTTGAAAAATTGGTCCAAAAATTGGTAGGTCAATTAACAGAATCTTTCCGTCCTCTTCATTCTGGGAAGATCAACAATATTAATAATCCACCAAAATCTAAGAAACGAAACGGGTCAACGCTGAGCATAGCCGCTCTGAAGCTTGCTCGGAAGGATTCGATCTGGGCTATAGCTAACGAGGGAAATGAACATATCGCTCGTAGGCAAGCGACTCCATTTGTCGTGACGGGAAGCGGTAAAGGCGACCTTTCCGCCTCTAGTTGCGACTAGGTGGAGGGCGTCCCACTTCGGTAACACTTACGCAATGGGAAGTAATCAAGGGCCTTTTTCACTAAATATCCTTCAGTGGAATTCGGGAGGTGCTTCCGCCCTTAGCATTCTATCTTGTAGAGATGCAGATGTTATAGTCCTTCAGGATACGCGGTCTATCCGTCTCCCCCGTGATATTACTCGATGTATCCCTAAGCATATCTACACCCACTTTACTCCTTACATAACCCCCTCACTTCTCTTCATCTCAAGGTATTGTAACCCTAGTGAAAAGCTCCTTAAGATCATCCCTCCTGTTAAACTACTCTTGTCCAGCCCTATCTTGTTTAGCTATATCACTTTGTAAGAACGGTAAGCGTATAAACATAGCTAATGTCTATATTCGACCAGGAGAAATTCACAAGAACCGTGACCTCCTGGATCGAATATTGGGGAGAGGTTATGACATGTTACTTGGTGACTTTAACGACAGAACTGGTCATTGGATTAATGCAGCACTCCACAGAGCAATGATCGACTATCTTATTTATAAACCACCTTCCCCCACCTTTCATTGCTCTACAACAAATTCTCTCCTCGACATATTACTGCTACATAAGATGCGGTTGTTGTTACCCATTTGCACTGAGCAGTCGCTTCAACAACAGACCACCTATCATGACCTAATTCGCTGGCACCTATAGAACGATACGTTGCTAAGAAGAAGGTTTCAATTTGACCCTATTAGAATGGCCTTCTTTCAGGCAGCTATCCAACTCTTCCCCAGAATTGGAATTGAGAGTTTGACCGAATTTAATTCCTACCTCTCATCGCAAGCTACCGCGATACTTTCGACTACCTATATAGGTCGAATATACAATCCTACTCCAACAAAGCTCAAAGTCCTAGCAAAAATGTTACACTTTCCCAATCTCTCTGTTTCCGCAAGACAGATCCTATCGAATGAATATTGGAGCTCTAGATATAAGCTCCAGCTGAGCAGGGATAGCAAGCATTGCTCACCTAAACCATTCTCAGGTTTCCTTCTGGAAGATATTCAAGAAGGAGAAGTTTGTCTGCTGAATCCCTCCTTGATGTGACTTCAGGGGTAGGGACTTATCTGTTACAGATATCCTTAACTCCTGGGGACCACTCCCGAACACCTCCAAACCCCACGCGCCACTCTCCACTCGTGTCTGTCAGCTTTTGACATACAGTCAGAGAAAGGAGGTCGCCATCACAATGCTATTAGCCTCCCCGTCCGACATAGCGGACATCAACATCAGCCGTCGAGTTTTTTACCTAAAAAGAGATTAATCACTTGTCCTAAAGATCTGCGGCCTATCTCGATTCAAAACGCCCTCATATCCATCTACGAGAAAGCGCTTGCGCCTAGAATCCGCGTTCATTTATGTAGGCGTAATTTGATCCCATCGAGTTTTCATGGGTTTGTCAAAGGGTGCTCGGTAAATTCAGCAATTGGTAAAGTGCATCAGTTTTGTCAGGATAATAGTCATCAGCTTGCTGTGGCTGTTTTTCTTGATTTTTCAGCTGTATTTTACCAAATCTTCATTCCCTTCGTTAATCTCCTCTCTCAGGTCCCTCGGGTTGCCTGCGAGAATTGTTAACAGGGTGGAGATATTGCTGTACACCAAGCGGTTCTACTATGAAGACGACCCTGATGCGCGTCAGTTCTACCCTATTACGGGTGTACCTCAAGGATCCCCACTTTCTCCTATCTTATATCTTGCTGCATCCATTGTACTATTCAAGAATTTTAAACGTGATCAACATCTAGTGGTATATGCTGATAATACCACAACCTTGTTCTCTGGACGCAGGTGCAAAGATGTAATCTCTGACATCAGTCGTTTCTTTTTAAGATTAAAAGATCAGTTGCCCCATCCAATCTTATTTTAAACTCCTCTAAATCGCAGGTGGTAGTCTTTCATGGCGTTCCTGCCACCAAAAAGAAACTTAAGAGACTAGCACTCTCTGCACTCTCCTCCATTTTGCAGCATCAACCACTCTGAAACGGGCCCAGCAAATGTCATTAAATGGGATGACCCAAGTGCGCATCTGGGGTACTTTAGCTATCTCGGGATTAGTCTTCTTCTCACGAGGACGTTCCCCAGAACAAAGACTAAGGTTTCTCAAGCTCCTCAACTCGAGATTAATAACCATAGTCCGCCTTGACTGGACTCTTAGGTGTGTGAGAAACCCCGGATGGTTCAGTCAGAGGGCGGCGCGCTGGTACGGCCGAGGGGCTCAGATCCCTCTGGACCTGAGGCCGTGAATATAAGTTGAAGATTTCAAAATACACGTCGTGAACGGCTTCTATTTAAAGTTGTCTTTTGCATGTTTTTGTTTCTTAAAGTTTTTATCGATTATATAGTTATTAATAAAACCCCTATTTATTTATAGATTATAGGAGTGATATTTGTTAAGGCTTTTATCACATTTATTGGCCGATCCAAAACTTCTATCTTCCTTGCGTTGTTTATTCGATGAGAATTCAGACTCAATTATTGTGTAGTTCATCTTATGCTCTGGAAATTCTCTTGCATGCTGAACTACTGCATCGTGATTGTCCATATTATTTTTAATATCAGCTCTCCTGTTGTTCATTCTTATTCTAAATGGACATCCCGATTCACCAACATATTGTTTACCGCATTCGCAGTCCATTAAGTAGACTATATTGTCTGTATCGCAATCATTGGTGTTCTTTATTTTATATTTTAACGATGTCACATTGCTTTTGAACATATGAGTTTCGTTCATCTGAATACAAGATTTACATCTTGATTTGTTGCACTTTTTGTTGCTACCGAAATGTCTTTCAAAATTCAGATCAGTACGAACTTTGGAGAAAATTAAAATGTCCCATAAATTTTGAGATCTCTGAAATAGTATTGTTGGAACTATTTAATCGGGTGTTATATCATTCGGTTCACAAGCTATTGCAATGTATTTTCCCAGATCGTTAGTTACGGAATGATATAATACTATTACTTTAGGTCTTATTCCTTCAGAATCTTCTTCATCTTGTTTTTCCAAAATACTTGTCCTTTTTAGTTTAAATACCTTTTTAGCTGAGTGTAAACTTGCGTATGCGAATAACCTCGAAGCTTCAGATTTTTCTCTAGATTTTTGCTTCGAATGCAAATTGCAAATCTTCACTGCATAATTTCCTCAATCAAAGCAGTTTATTAAAAATCATCAGTCGCTGTTTTGCTAGAATGTGTACTACTCGCATGTAGTAATTGCGGAATGTTTGTTGGTTTCCGGTATATAGTCGTTTGTATAGTTTCTATACTATCCCTATAAATTATGCTATCTAGGTAGTTGGTTTTCCCTTCATCGTTAGGTAGCTGTAGTGTGGATTTTAGTTCAGAGTGCTTATTCAGCCGTTCGATAAAACTCCTTAGGGATTCCAAATCGTCAGGCCATATCAAAAGTACATCGTCGATGTATCTCCACCAGATTATCGATTATACTGGTTGTGTTGATATATAATCTTTTTCGATTTGGGCAACGTAGATGTTTGCGTAGGTAGGTGCAACTGGTGTACCCATAGCTGTCCCTTGTTGTTGAATCTAGAATTCACTATTGAATTCAAATACGTTTGATTTTCAATGTATTTGAAATCAAATACATTTGTAATGTGTGATAAAAGCCTCAACAAATATCACTCATATAATAAATAAAGAATTTTTTATATCACAAAAAATAAATTAATACATAAAAAAGTCAAAACATTCAGTTAGCGAACAAAAAATTCTTTCACTAATCTTCAACACTATTATGGCCTCAAATCCAAGGGGATCTGAGCCTCCCAACCGATCCAACACGTCGCCTTCCGACTGAACCACCCGGGGTCTTTCACCCCCCCCCCGAAGAAACCAATCGGCACGGACTATGGTGGGCAAATGAGAGACGAGGAGCTTAAGAAACCTTAGCCTTTGCTCTGGGGGACGTCCTCTCGAAAAGAGGCTAATCCCGAGAGAGCCCAGGTGCCCCAAAGGCGCACTTGTGAAGGTGGGGAGTGGTTCAGAGGCAAATATGGAGGAGAGCGCAGAGAGTGCTAATCTCTTGAGTTTTTGCTTTGTAGCAGGGGTGCCATGAAAGACGACCACCTGCGATTTATCGGAGTTTAAGTAACGTTGGATATGGGGAACTGATCTTTTAATCTTAAAAAGAAACGGCTGATGTCAGAAACTACGTTTTTACACATGTGTCCAGTGAACAGGGCTGTGGTGTCATCAGCGTACACCACAAGACGTTGTTTGCGTTTAAATATTTTGAATAGGTTAATGGAGGCAGCAAGATATAAGATTGGAGAAAGTAGGGTTCCTTGAGGTACACCCGTGATAGGGTAGAATTGACGCACATTAGGGTCGTCTTTATAACAAAATCGCTTGGTGTACAGCAAAATCTCCACCCTGTTCACAATTATCGCAGGCAACCCAATGGATTTGAGAAAAGAAATACATACAAAGGGAATGGAGACGCGGTCAAATGCAGCAGAGAAGTCAACGAAAACAGCTACAACTAGACGCTGGCTATTAACCCGACAAAACTGCTCCACTTCACCAACTGCTGAATGTACTGAGCGACCTTTAACGAACCCATGAAAAACTGGGGGATCAAATTACGCCTATTTAAATGGTCGCGGATTTTACGCGCAAGCGCTTTTTCGTAAATCGACACGAGGGCATTTTGAATCGAAATGGGTCGCAGATCTTTAGCGCATAGAACAGGATTTTTCTTAGGAATAAAAACACGCTTACTAATATTGATGCCTGCTACATCGGATGGTGAAACTTAAAGCATTGCGACGGCCACCCCTCTTCTCTGATCGGCTGTCAAAAGCTGACAGTCCTGAGAAGAAAACGGAGCGACGGATTTGGAGGTGCCCGGTAGTGGACCACAGGAGTTAAGGATATCCGTAACAGATAGATTCCTACTCCTGAAGTTATCCTAAGGCGGGATTGGTTTAGGTGATTGCGCGGCTCCATAGTTATGTAGGGCTAGTGACTCCTCAACAACTTTGTCAAGGCCTACATTACCAATCCAGCCCAATGCTATATCCTTCCAACAAACAAACTTCTCCTTCTTGAAAATCTTCCAAAAGGAAGACTGAGAAGGATTAAGGCGAGCAATATTCATCCTATCCCTACTTAGCTGGAACCTATCTCTAGTGCTCCAGTATTTGTTCGAGAGAGCCTGTCTGGCGGAAACAGAGAGATTAGGGAGGTTAAGCAGTTTTACTAGGACCTTGAGTTTTGTCGGAGTGGGATTGTATATACGACTTTTATAGGTAGTCGATAAAATCGCCGTAGCTTGCGAAAAGAGGAAGGTATGAAATTCGGTTAAGCTATCATTTCCTATTCTGGGAAAGTGTTGGATAGCCGCTTGAAAGAAGGCCACTTTGATCGGATCAAAGTGAAACCTCCTTTGAAGCAACATATCTTTCTCAATTCCCTAACGAATTAGGTCATGAGAGGTGGATGTCGCGACAGCTCCGTGCAGAGGAGTTTTAACAACCACCTTGAGTGAAGCAGTAAAATGTCGAGGATAGAATTTGTTGATGTGCAATGAAAGCTAGGGGATGGGGGTTTGTGAATAAGATAACCGTTCCTACTGATGTTTGATTTTCTTCATATCTATCAAACCGTACTTTTCGAGTGTGTTCTAACTTTTCTCTTTCCCATCCTTCTTCCATCCCGTCCGGTGTTCCACAAGGCTTCGTATTAGGCCCTTTGCTTTTCTCTCTTCTCGGTGATTTGTCTTTTATTTCTCATACATTTAACTTCCATGTTATGCAATACGCTGATGACATTCTTATCTATGATCATGCACCTGCTTGTCGTTTTAATGATCTTAGTGTTTTTGCTTCTAACAGTTTTGCCTTAATTTTCAATCATCTTTCTTCTCTTCGTCTTCAAAAGCCAAATCCGATACTATTTAAATAATTTAGCTAATTTATCTGCATGACTTTTGCTGTCTTTTTTGTTAGTTAGTGGACTTGTAATCTCGGAGCTGGCACGCATTTGGCACTTTAAATAAATTATTTTTTACGCGGCAAATGCGTGCCTTCACACGCTTACATGACCACGATGAAAAAACAAAAATCTAAATTATATGTCGAGAAGGTGAGAACGGAGGAGGTATTTAAATGTGATAAAGAAGTGAGCTCGGCGGACGTCGAGTGGGAGCTGATTCTAATTAAGTAAGGAGGCGACGATGAAGGATCAGATACCGTAGTTGTTGGAGTAATTGGGAACCTTGAGTAAGAGAGAATGACGGAAACGTACCGATAGAGAGGTGGGGCGAGTACCGTCTAAGAAAGGGAGGTTGATGAAAGATGGGGAGCTGATAGCGATAAGACGAAAAATTACGAGAAGGCGAGTTGAATGCGAATGTGAATGGTCTGCCAGGAGAGTTAGGCAAGATATGTGGATGTTTGGTCGAAGCGACAGAGACGTATGAGCACTCGAACGGCGGAGTTGATGATGCGTTGAAGGTGGTATGATGATGGATTTTGGAGAATTGGCGAAGAGGCTGAGGCAGTAATTCATTTTAGGGAAGAGAAGCGAAGAAAGAAGATACATACGAGAACGGAAGTCGATAAGGGGTCAAATACGGCGAATGTCGCGGAGAATTAAGTTAGACGAGCGGACCTTGTCGCGGACGAAGGGTTTAAGGGTTTTGGTGATCATCGAAATAGAAGCCTAAGAAAGTGAAATTGTGGACTATGGGGATGATCGATGAGGCAAAAGATACAGTGGGAGGAGATATGTTTGGTTTACGGGGGAGGATCCACATCATTTTAGACTTGTCGGGTTTAGAACGAGATGGAGATTGGAGAAACGTTCGTAGATAGAAGAAAGATAGTTGGAGGCAGAATTGCCGATATAGTGTATGCGATGTGCGGGTGCATGAGCTTAGATGAGGATGTCATCTGCGTATTGCATGACGTTGAAGGGAAAAGGTTTGATAAACGGAGAGAGATCGATAAGCAGAAGAGAGAACGTACGTATCTTACTAATACCTTCCGTTATGCAAAACATGAGAACCGGAAAAAGGCGGTATTTAACTTATCATTTACTTAAACACCGCCTGTTTCCGGTTCTTAAATTTAGCATAAAAAAATTAAAAATTGAATATCTCGTAATATGATTATCCTCAGTCGAAAACCGAATAATCACGTACGTATCTTACTAATACCTTCCGTTATGCAAAATATGAGAACAGGAAAAGGCGGTATTTAACTTATCATTTACTTAAACACCGCCTGTTTCCGGTTCTTATATTTAGCATAAAAAATTAAAAATTAAATATCTCGTAATATGATTATCCTCAGTCGAAAACCGAATAATCACGTACGTATCTTACTAATAACTTTCGTTATGCAAAATATGAGAACCGGAAAAAGACGGTATTTAAATTAGCATTTCGTTAAATACCGCCTGTTTCCGGTTCTTATATTTAGCATAAAAAATTAAAAATTAAAAATCTCGTATTTGATTATCCTCAGTCGAAATCCGAATAATCACGTACGTATCTTACTAATACCTTCCGTTATGCAAAATATGAGAATTGGAAAAAGGCGGTATTTAAATTAGCATTTAGTTAAACACCGCCTGTTTCCGGTTCTTATATTTAGCATAAAAAAATTAAAAATTGAATATCTCGTAATATGATTATCCTCAGTCGAAAACCGAATAATCACGTACTTTTCTTACTAATACCTTCCGTTATGCAAAATATGAGTGCCGGAAAAAGGGGGTATTTACATTAGCATTTAGTAGAATACCGCCTGTTTCTGGTTCTTATATTTAGCATAAAAAAATTAAAAATTGAATATCTCGTAATATGATTATCCTCAGTCGAAAACCGAATAATCACGTACGTATCTTACTAATAACTTTCGTTATTCAATATATGAGAACCGGAAAAGGCTTTTTTAATTAAACACCACCCGCACTATATTTTGAATTGATATTGCTTGTTTGTTACTTCTTATTTATATACAGTTTGCAACTTTGATCAGTGCTCGTCATATTGTCAAATTTAATAATATCCGCTACTTTAGCCAAAATCTAGTAATAGCGTATTTCCTTCTTTATACATTTTATCTTATTTGTCAATAAAATTGATTTATTTTCAGATGCCGTCTTTGGTTATTGGAAAACGAATATGTTTCAGATATTTCTCCACAAACGTTGGGCAGGGACAATCTGCGATTGATAACCGTGTTTCATCTGGGGCTTATCAGCATCAATTACCACGCGGCCCTCTCGGACCATCTAGACGAGCAGGATTTAATGGACAAGTGGTTACTGTATTTGGAGGAACTGGATTTATCGGCCAAGCTATCGTATCTAGATTGTGTAATAATTTATTTACTACCATATAGTTGCATTATCAAATTCCACTTCCATCGTTTAACTCAAATGAAATGTATAAAACGTATGTTTTGCAGAATCGAAAATACTAAAAATAATTTTTTCATTAAATTTTATTTAACTTGATTGCATCTGTGAACTGAAATTCTTCTGATTATAGCACGATATTATCCTTACAGGAATTGTTCCTATTTGTGATATAGCCAGACGCTACTAATCTGCCTGTGTGGATCTCATCAGTTACTGACTCAGACATACAATTCACGTTTCGACCCTTTTTATCTGCTTATTCCGTACATTGGTGCTGATCGGATTTGAACTCTTGACGTCTGTATCGCGATTCAACGCTATATACACTAGGCTGGCTGCTCTAGTGATGTATATATACATTTCTGTATATTACTTTTGGTAGGGGATCGTATTCTAACGATATATTAGAAACCTACCTATTTGTGTGATCCGCTAGCCGGATCACAGTTTTTCATGCTGCCACTTGCAATATATTAATAGTATATAACACACTTAAGGTAGGTTTCTAATAGTTCGTTAAAACACGATCCCCTACCAAAAGTAGTATACAGAAATGTATATCTACACCACTGGAGCAGCCAGCTCAGTGGATGTTGCGTTGAATCACGATACAGAAGTCCTGAGTTCAAATCCGATCAGCATCAGCATACGAAGAAAGCAGATAATAAGGGTCGAAACGTGAAATGCAGGTCTTAATCAGCAGCTGATGAGACCCATCCAGACTGATTAGTAGCGTCCTGCTGTATCATAAATAGGAACAATACCTGTGAGGATAATATCGTGCCACAATCGGAAAAACTTTCAGCTCATAGATGCAATCAAGTTAAATTAAAATCATGCATTGCAAGTGGCAGCATGAAAAACTGTGATCCGGCTAGCGGATCACACACATCGGGTAGGTTTCTAATAGATCGTTAGAATACGATCCCCTACCAAAAGTAATGTACAGAAATGTATATCTACACCACTAGAGCAGTCAGCTCAGTGGATGTAGCGTTGAATCGCGATACATAAGTCCTGAGTTCAAATCCGATCAGCATCAGCATACGAAGAAAGCAGATAATAAGGGTCGAAACGTGAAATGCAGGTCTTAATCATCAGCTGATGAGACCCATCCGATTGTGCCACAATCGGAAAAACTTTCAGCTCATAGATGCAATCAAGTTAAATTAAAATCATGCATTGCAAGTGGCAGCATGAAAAACTGTGATCCGGCTAGCGGATCACACACATCGGGTAGGTTTCTAATAGATCGTTAGAATACGATCCCCTACCAAAAGTAATGTACAGAAATGTATATCTACACCACTAGAGCAGTCAGCTCAGTGGATGTAGCGTTGAATCGCGATACATAAGTCCTGAGTTCAAATCCGATCAGCATCAGCATACGAAGAAAGCAGATAATAAGGGTCGAAACGTGAAATGCAGGTCTTAATCATCAGCTGATGAGACCCATCCAGACTGATTAGTAGCGTCCTGCTGTATCATAAATAGCAACAATACATGTGAGGATAATATCGTGCCACAATCGGAAAAACTTTCAGCTCATAGATGCAATCAAGTTAAATTAAAATCATGCATTGCAAGTGGCAGCATGAAAAACTGTGATCCGGCTAGCGGATCACACACATCGGGTAGGTTTCTAATAGATCGTTAGAATACGATCCCCTACCAAAAGTAATGTACAGAAATGTATATCTACACCACTAGAGCAGCCAGCCTAGTGGATGTAGCGTTGAATCGCGATACAGACGTCCTGAGTTCCAATCAGATCAGCACGGGTGTACGGATTAAGCAGACAATGAGGGTCGAAACGTAAAATGTAGGTCTGGGTCAGCAGCTGATGAGACTCACCCAGGCTGATTAGTTCCGTCCTGCTGCATCTAAATGGGAACAATACATGTGAAGATAATATCGTGCCACAATCAGAAGAATTAAATTTAATGTCATTTTAAGAAAGCTTTAAAAATAAAGTTTTAAAAGCTCAGGCCGTTTAAACATCGATAGGAATAGAAAAAGAAAATTATTGTTCACAAATTTTCGACTATTGCAATAGTCCTTTTCGAGTGTTATGTTTTGACATAAAAAATGATGTTGATTTCTTTCGTTTTTATTGTATAAATACATTTCATGTCAAAACGTAACATTTGAAAAGGACTATTGTAAAAGTCGAAAATTTGTGAACAATAATTTTCTTTTTCTATTCTTCTCGATGTTTAAACGCCCTAAACAATTGAATAGCACATCGAACTGGACTTAAAGGTTTTATTGCTTATAATTTAAGCTTATGCGTTATTGAAATTTCCAAATATCTTTACTTATATAAGACTCATATTTTTACAGTAGATAATAACAACAGTATTAAAAAATCACAATAATCGCATACCTAAAAGGTCCATAATTTATATTTAGTTTTGGACACCAATCCCTCGAACCCAAATTATACTAAACTAATTCCAAATTATACAAATTTTCATCCTAAAAACTAAACCATTTTTTCATCTCAGTGCATCTATAAGACAACATTTTCCCAGCATCATTTCTTAAATGTTATTCTTGGTTTTTTATATTTAATAATTTCTTAAAAGATAATAATATTTTTAAGAAATGATATTTTTTATAAAATGTTTTAAATTTTAATAAATTATATTTTTTATTTTTGTAATTATTTAACTATAGATAATTATAATTTTTTACAATTTTATAATTTTTCATAATTTGTTTTCTTGAAATGATTAAATTTTTGTATTTATCTAATCAAAATATTTTACCGTTATATTCAAACTTTTACGAAATTGTAAATGCATTAACATTACATACTGCATCACTAAAATGCTCGATTTTCACTTGAGCGTATGCCCAATTTGAAGTTAATATCTTATTTAAAAAAAATAAAATATGATATTTATTCAACTCATGTCTAAATTTATGTTAAAATTTAAAGAATTCTAATCTACAAATATTCATTTTTACATTAATTAATATATAACATTATATTTTAATAACAATAATATAAAGAAAAATAAATTGATTTTATTCATAATTTTATGATTTATCGATTTTATTGATTTTATCATCTATTTTTGAAAATACTCTTAAAATGCTAGCAAGAACTAGCGATATAAAATAATACTAAAATCAATTTTTACTGATTGTGCATTCAATTGAAATCAGGATGAACGTGTCTCTTATATCATTATATTTTATTCAAATTATATTTTTCTGTGGAATTAATTAATTCCACAGAAATAATCACATTGTTTTAATTTTTATTTTGGTTGGTTTTATTTCGCATTTCTTTAAAATATTTCTTTAAGGTGGTATTGGATGTCAAGTGATTTTGCCATATCGATGCGACCCTAATTATTTAGGGCAATATCGTTTAATGGGAGAATTGGGACAAATCAATTTCTACGTGAGTGATTATTTATTCAGTGATAGTTTATAATTTTGGATTTACAAAGTAAATAATGTTTGTAATAGCCATTAGACTCTAAAAATCCAGAACATATCGAGCGATGCATAAAATATTCGAATGTTGTTGTAAATGCACTTGGAAAGCATTGGGAAACTCGGTAAGTCTTTCATTTTAATCAACAAAGAAGTGACACATTAAAAAATATACGTATAACGTTAGTATAAAATATCGTATTTATAAAATCTTCGACTTTAAACTAATGTCATAATCAAGCGTCTAGAATAAAAAACACAAAATAAAGCATAAAACACAAGATATGGGTATCTTGGACCAATGTTCGTATGTCTTAGACAGTTTATAACCGTCCCCCTAAGGTTGCGAAATCACTCAAAAGAATCGAAGTGTTCGAACGATCCCTTCGAATTTTCGATTGATGCCAGGATTTTTTTCTTATCAGCAACGATTTGTATATTTAGAGGTTGTTGACTGAACCATCGTGTTTTAGTATTTGCAAATACTAATATGAGTATTAATATCGTATTAATATGATATTAGTATTAATATTAGTATTTTAGTATTTAGTATTTTAGTCCTTGTATTTGCATGGATGAACTGTGTTGTCAGAATCTTACCGTGCTCCACTTTAATGTGTTATTTGATGAATCCTTTGTATTTGTGTTGTTTTAATCGATTATATAATGTGTGGTATGTGCCAACCAATGTATTTTGTTGGCTGACACTACATTCAGCTTAACTACATGTGAATTGGTACACAATATGTGACTTTGTATAGTTTCGGTTTGCTCGTTATTCTTAATCAGTAGAGGGCGTCATTTCCTAATTCTATGGAAATCCGTGATTTAATGGTTTTCGCTAAATCGATAGCAGTTTTAAATGTACTTATCAATTGAATCTCTAAACCAGATAGCAAGTTATTTTGATGACAGTTTTAAAAGAAAAATGTGAACAAAATCGTCGCATTAATTGCCTCGTTACTCGGATTACAAAATCTTTTATTTGTAATAATGTTTTATTACTATCAAGTCTAAAACATATTCGTTAAATATTTGTTAAATTTATTTTAAAATTTACACTAGCGAATTATTTATAGGCTTAACGATAAGTACGTTGTCTAAATATTAATAATTCTACGTTCGAGTCAATCTAGCCATTTATTTCATTCAATGTTTGTAGCCGAATATATAATTCATAATTAAATGTTGTTAAATGAAACTTGTCAAATAAAGTTTGAAATATTTTTTAATATTTCGATATTTGTGTAATTATCAAGGATGATCTGAACAGAAAAAAATTACATCAAACAGTGTACAGTCGAGAATCATTTTTTTTAAACCACGCTGTAATAGTCTGATAACTATTGCTTCCTATTTTCGTTCTTTGCTATCTTTTGAGCCACGCTACCTCGTTCACAATGACATTTACAAATTATTGAAATCGTTGGTGTGCCCTGAAATATTAGTAATTTAATAATATATTAGTTAATAATATTTATCAATAATATTAAATAATATGATTTTAATTTCGTTGAACTTAGTGCTTGATGGTTCTCATTGATGCAGGTAGCATTCTGCCGATCTGGCCAATATAGCAGCTCTACAATCTCTGCAATTTACACGTTGTTCACACCTCCTAATTTACAGTTGTAGATTTGACAAAGATCATTGCCGGGGAGTTGATGTTAAAGAATTAAATATCATCGATAGCTTTGATAGGTTGATGATTGATTTATTGATTCGTTCAACATATCGCTCAAACTCGTTCTGAAAAATCATCGGTAAAGCATCCACATGCCACAAACATTTGCTTGACATGAGCGCTGTGAAAACTCGTGTACCATTGAATGTTTCAATTGGATTTAGAATTCTACATAAGTTTACGTAAGTTGCTAGAACAAACCTCACAATCGAATAAGGAATAAACTAGTCAGACCATGACATCAAAAATTTAATTCATGGATGAATATTATTTAGGTACACTAGAAATATTTCCGATGACGCTTTATCTACATTCAACTAACGAACGCATCATGTACCGAAAATATTATTGTTTAAAGTAAGTAGTTAAGGCTGGAAAAATTTTCAAAGTTACTAATAAATATGCCAATGCAGGACCAAGATTGTATTTCATAGCCACAACTTCTGGCTGTACAATGTTCTTTCATTAGTTAAGTTAGTCATTACAGCAAACTAAGTAACTACGTGCAGTTATTTAGTGCAAGATAAATTCAGCAAAGATCTTGCGACGTTGATGGCATCTTCAACGAGTACATTAATAAATAATGAGTTATAGTATATCGTGAAAGTATTAAAATCGGCATATTTAGTTTTAACATAGTCGTTTAACAAAGTCAGTTAATAATTCTAGATTAGATGGTTTATGACGTGTAGTTTAAATGCTTATATCACAGGAACAGTAGTATACCGTAGTGAATAATTCTCTTTGTTTTTCTTCGATAAAACATTAATGGAACGCACAGACGATACCTTACAAAATGCGTCAACAAATTCAACTTCGATTTATCAAAACTGTATAAATAGCTAACAACGAAGCTATCGGTCAACAGTTATATTTATACAATTCATTTCTGTCATACTAACGTTGACGGTAACTTTATTGTTTTATTTGAATAGTTATACTAGTCAATTATATGGCAAGTTTCGCAATGTACAATGTGACATAAATAATTATTGGAGCTGGTCGATCAAATGAAAGAATAAATTATTTTTGATATTTCGTTAACTTCTGTTAGCATCTTCGGTATAATTCTTCAGTAATAGAAATAATATAATAATATAATTCTTTAAAAAATTGTCAATATTCTGAAGATGCCTACAGAAGTTAGCGAAATATCAAAAATAATGTATTCTTTAATCCAGCTCAATAATTATTGATCAATAATGGATCAGCATATGAACTATTTAAAATGTAACATAATTTTAAATCAAACACGATTTTAAAATCATAGGTTTTGCGTTACTAAGGCGTTTCCACAAAATCAATAAAAACACTATTTTAAATTACGAAAACTCTGTATCTATCATTTTAATAATTACTAAAAATATTTATTAATTAGTAATTATTTAATTATTATTTAATTATTAATTATTATACTAAGGAGATCAAATTCAATGAATGATCGATTTGCTAATTATTTTTTATTTTAGAAACTTTAGCTTTGAAGATGTACATGTACGAATATCAGGTGAGATAGCGCAAGCTTGTCGGAGGCTTAATGTTAATCGCTTAATACATATTTCTGCGTTAAACGCGTCCCCGAATCCACCTTCGTTTTATCTAAAACCGTCGAAATATCTAATAACCAAGGTATTTTAAAATAATTGTCGGTTGACTGTAATATGTTAACAATTCATCGTATCTTAACTTTAATATTTGTATAAATATTGTGTTAATTATATTATTATGAATATGTCATTTATATATTATCATATCTATTACGAATACGATGTATTTCAAATACGATTGCATACGTACTATTATACTAATATTACGTTATTAATATTAATTATAAATATTATTATTAATATTTATAATAAATTAAATATATTATATAAATTTGAAAGAGGATAGAGGATGTCGGTCCAAATTATTGTTGAAAGAAGAAAAGGCGTCCAACGACCGGACATTGTTGTTAAATCCAATATTTCGGTTTCTAGGCGAAACCATTTTCAAGGTAATTGACTGGTTAGAACAACTTTCTTGATATCATTAAATTAAAACAATTACCTTGAAAATGGTTTTGCTTGGAAACCGAAATATTGGTTTTGCCTACAGTGTTCTGTCGGTAGATGCCTTTTCTTTTTTCAACAATATTATATATAATATATTAACATAAGAATAATATTATATTCAAATACCATTGCATATGATATTATAATATCATATGTAAATGATGATTATTATGATTTTTTTCAAAGTGCCTTTTCCAGAATTGCGGTTAGGCTACAGAAATAGGGAGAAACTCGTATTGCAAAAATTGAAGTTTTAAATCTAAAACTATAGACCATTTTGCGCTACGACGGATCATTTAGCAGGCCATATATGACTCGGCTGCAAGTTGTCTCGATTGTGTTCTAACGGGAACCAGTATATAAATAGATATAAGATTATAATAGATTAATATTATATTAATTATTATAAATAGACTGTTCGCTCATTGATTTATGTTATTTATAAGTGGAGAGAGTAAAGTAAAGAATTATTTTACTAAATGTCGATCAACAGAGCACATTTGAAAAAGAAATTTTATTGTTTGGAATTGTAAGTCAAGTTTTTAAATTAGATAAGTAACATTTTTTATGCGAGCAACAATATTTCTATCAGTGCTGGGTTATTTCTTGACAGTGGGTCCAACTCATTAGTGTACGTCGGCTCATATAAATCGGACTCCAAACTGTCGCTTACCATTTCAAATATCCAAAACCTTTTACTAACGATGCTGCTTTCAAATTTACTTATTGATAATAAAAAAAGTAAATGATATTGACGTTTTGTATCTGGCATATATTGGAATACCTTTTAATAAAATAGCCGTCAGATATGATCCAACGTTATATATAATCTAAATTCAAGATCAATACACTCAGCAAATGAACATTGAATTTATTATTTATTGACTGTGTTCACTCATTTATTTCTGTTATTTATTAGTGTAAAGAGTAAATAAATAAAATATTTTTTTACTTCTCTCCCCAATGAATGAATAGTCTATTCATTCAGTCTATTCATTTCTCCCCACAGAAACCAATGAATGAATAGTCTATTTATGGCATATTTTTATATTTTAAAAATATTTCTGAATATTAGAATATTCAGTGTTTTGAATACTTGAATATATAATATCTAATATTATAATATTCAAATATTAATATATAATTATCATATGTTTTGAAGAAATAATGTTTCTAGTAAAATTACGATGTGTAATATGATATTAAATAAATTTAAAATTTTTAAATAATAACATAATAAATAATCTAATATATTAATTGTATTATATTAATAATATAATATATTAATTTATAATAAATTATAAATTAATATAAATATAAAATTAATATAAATAATATTATCAAATATTATATTATCATTAATATGATAATATTAATTGTAATATTATATTACAATTAAAAATTAATATGACCAATTATAATAAAATTATTAGATATTATTTATATTTGTATATCAATAATATTAATATAATCAATATTATAAGAGCGACCTCATGCAATTATCAAGCTTTGGAATGACGACTAGCACAGCATGGTTTGCGTCTAAACATTAGGAAGACTGAGTACTTGATTACGAACCCGAACGATACTAGCACGAGCAATATCAACGGAACATACCTTTCACGGACCGAAAGTTTCAAATATCTTGGTTCGGTGTTCTCAGCTGATGGCAACCTGAACCATGAAATAACCGCCACAATCAATGCTACATGGAAGAAGATAAATATATTCAATATTAAAATATCAAATTACGTGCTTGATGACAATTACGTCAGATAAAAAGATTCACAGGCTAACGCATACAGCTTTTACTTTATCCGTTTTTTTAATTGGTAGGTTGCAATTCTTTAAATATTTTCTCAAGATTAAAGTAAATTACAAAGTTGGGCATACAATTATTTTATGTTAACTAAATAATTGATCGTTACTAATTGAAACGTAGGGACAACAACATGATACTAGGCTGTATAATTCAGAAATGCGTGTTTATTCTTTGCGGTATTCTTTAAAAAAGATAATTCACGTATTTCTACCGCACTAGTTACAAAATAATCAACTTATTATTCCAAAGTAAATATAATATTTGTAAATTATGATGTAATTCAAAAAAGTTTTTATTTTTAGTACCAAGGTGAAAAAGCAGTACTGGATGCATTTCCCAGCGCGTTTATAGTTCGACCATCTGATGTTTACGGGGTTAATGATTGGTTTCTTCATTATTACTATAGCAACGGTAATCTAAATAAGTTAAATTTTTATAGACAATTTTTGTATAAGCAGTACGGGCCCGAATGAATGGATCGATTCCGGCGTATGCGAAAGGCCGTAAAACAATAAAAGCTCCAGTATCAGTAAGTAATTGACATAATTACACTTGCCGTTTATCTACTTATATCAGGTTCACGACGTTACAACAGCGATCACTCGTCTTTGTGTTGATGATGATTTACCTACACAAAGTGGACAATACGACCTGTTTGGGTATTGTCCGTATTTTTAAAGAATGTTTATATTAGAGGCTTTCTTCATAGACCAAAGATGTATTATCTGTATGACCTACTAAATTACTACTTACAATGTACATTACAGGATGAGGCGTCGGTTACTTACATGAGACCGTTACCATTGTAAGTTAATCATGTTTACAATCCTAAATTATTATTTCAAAATAGATAACTATTTAATATGGAATAATAAACTAATATTAACGTAATGCGTTCTAATTTGTTACAAATAATTAGAAAAATTAACAACTTACATTAATATAATTGCTTTTAAAATTAATCAATCCGTAAAATAAATTATCTAAAAGAATAATCACTTACTTTTTGTATTCTTTGAATATTAGGCGAAGAGAAGATAAAGCAATCGCATTTAATAGTCTTTAATATTTCAAGTGTTTTAGCCAGATTTAGTTTTCCATAAAGAATTTTAGTTTTTACTTTTTATTAAAATTTGTTTTTAAAATTTAACTTTTGGCTTTTAATATTTTTAGCTTTTGGTATCATTTTGTAAGAAATTATAATTTTAAAATGCATGTAGGAAATAATTATTCTAGCACAAAGGCTAGCACATTGTAGGAAATTATACCTCAAAGATAATCCAATATTTTACGATTTATGAATTTTTGTAATGAAAAATTGGCAAGATTGAAGTTTTTTATTCCTAAAATTAATAAAAATATCTTATTAATCTTTATCTGTATGTTCTTTATTAATCTCTTATTTCTTATCGCTATTAATTTAAACTTATATTTAAAGGATTTTTTATGTTTTAATAAATAATAATTTAGGCGAATATAATCAATATTCTTGTTAAATCAAGAATATGTCGAGATGTACTTAGCCTTGCTATAATTTGTATTTAAAATTTTTGATATAATTATCGAATAACTAATCATTAGTAAGAATATACAATCGTAATTTTATATAATTAGATTGTAATAATTAATAATATATAATAATAAATTATAATTAATAATTATATATTATATATTACATTATAATAAATTATAAATTTGAAACACTCCAATTTAATCCTATCTATAAGCCAACAACAGTTAATGGACTTGAAAAATTTCAATTGTAACAATGACTGCACATTAAATTAATTTAAAATTAGGAAGTAAACTGTAGATGACTAGTTTGATAATATAAATTAATTTTGAAAATAGGCAGGTTTTCAAATTGAAGGTAGCACCTTCCCCTACCAACGCTAATTTAATTTGAAATCAGAAATGATTTCACTTAAATTTGCAAAATATAATAATATTCAATCCAATTTTCAATATTCAATCATATTTATCGGTTCAGTTACTTAAGAGAAATACATGTTCATCTTTCAGGTCTTCCAAAACGTTTATAACTTACAGTGGATTTTAAAGTGGATTTTAAAATTTTTTAAAGTGGATTTTGTAACTCAAAGTTTTCACATTGTATTACGAACAATATGTCTGTTTTTTTACCAGACAATATAGTGAATAAAACTTTATATTATGATATTTTAATGTTTACTATTCAATTAAATAATATGATCGCTCATTTTACGTCTAATTAGTAATTTTATCTATCTCCACTCGCATAATAAAAGAGCTCAATATAAGCATTGTGAAATTGTTTCGATTATTTTGGTCTAATTATAATTAATTATTAATTAATCGAAATTAATGATTAATTAATTAACAACTGGTTATAAATTACTTTATCAAATTAATTTATTTTAACTTATACTTAAATTTTACATTAAAATAATTTATAATTTTAAGTTTTTTCCAAATATTTATGAATTAAATTAATTTATTTCTTTAATAAATGAAAAATTTAAGATAAAATTAATATTAAATGCTCAATATTTCATAAAGTGTTTGCACGTTATTGCAGTGGCAATTACCACATTGTAATTTGATTACTATATTATTCGTTGCTGGCTTTATTTTCTGAACAGTTTGAAAATGATATTGTCTGCTTATTCACCAGTTACAAAAATGGTTGGTCTGGATAGGCTTGAACGGGTATAGATATTTTGACGATTCGTTTTATTAAGTATTTTATTATCAGGAGTTTGTTAGTGATAAACCCACAAGTGATTTGCAATTTTCAACTTTGGGCATTACACCGAAACCAGTTACATATTATTGGCCATTTATGTGCCGAGTGATGTCTCGATTTGTAAACAGAAACTACGATGCAAATTCCGTTCCTGACCCAAAATGTCTCCGTCCCGTTGACGGCATTGATGTTCCTGCTGCGTCCATTCCTAGCGAGAAAATAATATCCACAAATTACGAAGGCTACATTTAACGTAAATTTATAGCTTTAGAAATTAGAAAAACACATCTTAACTGATTCATTCCTTGAAAACAATTATTTGTTAAAATTGCATTTTAACAAATTTTAAATTATTGTCTTATTCGCTTATTTTCAAAATAAATCGAAAATGATTATAACTTAATATCTAACTATTAAATCCTAATAACCTATAAATCTAGGCAATGCCTTGATATAAAACCTATATGTACTATAACATAAAATGTATAACATGTAATACACTCAAATTTAAAAAGGTTTTTACTATCAAATAATATAATTGATATTTAGAGACTTATTTTAAATAAAACGCTCGAAAACCCACCACAATTATCTTTATTCATCATTTTAATTTCTATTTTAATAGTGATTATCAAGAAACTTTTAATGTCAGATCATTTTGAATTTAAAGCTGTGAACAAGCGCTACTTGTTTATTGTGTGAACAATCTGGTTGATCTATCTTTTTATTCATTACCGAATTATTATTCAACGCATTTTAAATTATGTATCGAAACATGTATAGAATTATTATTCTATACATTCTAGCTGTGATATAGCTAGATCTCTAATTTATGAAATTTATAAGTCTCATTGGAATATATTGAAACGTGTCGTGTGCAAGTAATTCTGATTGGCAGTTACAATATTGTCATGATATTACTGTCATCCATACATTCTTGATATATTCGATATCACACTAGCTCTCATTTTTAGCTTTTATATAAAGGTAAATTTGAGTCGACAAATCTTCACATCGACGTGGAAATATTCACCACTAATTTTCTAAAAATATGTGAAAGCATGCTTGTAATTACAAGCTTTCTCGGTTTTGGCATTTGTCAATTCAATGGGCAAACAATTTGTATGCGTTCGTCAGCGGCTTGTGATATTCCTTGTCTGCACATATTTTCATTCGTTAATCTATCAAGTTTTGGCTTATCTCAAATTGATATAGTTAGAACCTTTCGGATATTGTGATATTATGTTGTCACTTATACAAGAGGCAGTATAATTTTAGCTTAAACTCTTGATATTGACATTCTCTTATAGAGTTTTCGTTAAAATTTTCTTACTAAGTTTAACTTTTTTAAATAATCACAATCATTTGTTCGCATCATTCGTTCCCAGTCATTGGTTTTTTACAAGGTGAGGAAATAGGAATATTTTCTTTGATTACAAAAATCCAATATTTCGACGGCAGTACGGCACGTTGTTTTCGGGGTTGTAAGTAGTTCTTATTATCAAGATCTAACAACAACTACTTACAGCCCTGAAGATGACGTGCCGTAGTGTCGTCGAAATATTGGATTTTTGTAATCAAATAAATATTACTGTTTCCTCGCCTTCTTGTAATAATTCGGATTGGAAACGAATTTTCTCCATTGGTTTTTTCTTGAGCCATTTTTTAATTGGTTCTTTCCGTTGCTAAACGTGTTTGTGAATTAAATCACAAAACAATTAGATTTGAGTTTTTAATAAAATGTAACATAATAACATATAATTGACATCATTTTGTATTATTTAAGTTATTTTCAGGGGTAGTCAATAAAATTAAATAATTATTAGTATATATAAGATTGTACCGTATAGTTACAATATACGATATTGTACATTTAAAGTCAGAAAGTTAAGATTTTAACTATCTGACTTTAAAACTAATATTACGAAGCACTGATAATGGTAACAATTTGTAATATTTTGAGTTTGGACTAAATTTTCGTCCATGTTTAAGAAAAATGTTTTTTTTTAAAGTTTATATCTTAGCTATCTAAGATAGCTAAGATATCGGCCACGTTATCCGCGCACACGAACACCAGCCATCAAATAAGAACATCACCGTGACAGTATATGGAAAACGACCGATAGGAAAACCCAAATTGCGATGGATGGACGTTATACAAAAGGATTTGATAAGTCTTAACGTCCTCGATAAAATCAGATAAAGGCAACTTTCAAAATCAGCGGACCCCGTCCCTACACGGGATAAACGCTAAAGAAAAAGAACATTATCTTAGCTATCTGATTTAATAATTTTATTTGCAAGGAATAATTCAATATTGCAAAAAACTTTATATATTTTTAGAGTTTTAGTGAAAAATAAAAATTTGCATTTCAGTGACATCAATTATTACTGCATATGTTGCATTTCTCCATTTTCGTTTAATCTTACTTTTTTAAACTTATTCTTAAAATCTATATAAATACGACATTATTAATTCTCAAGACGTTTCTTAACTAATTCATTAAAATAATGAATTAGCTTGTAAACGATTTTGTTCTTAGCAATTTGTTTCTATACGCCTCGCCATGTACGTATCCGAAGACTTTAGCGGAGACAAATCAAGTTGAAAAAGTGCAGTGTCAAACAATTATTAAAACGTCAACATACGAAAATAGGCTTCGAGCAGTGATCATGCATTCGGTAAGCAATCTTCAGGGCATAGGCGCCTAGTCTATCAAATACTGTATAATAAACAACATGTTCTAAGAGCCTTTATTGATTTTCGATTCGTTCGCAATTTGCGAGTGCATTCCTATTAACTCTACCGCCGCAGAATTGTACGCTACAGAGTTCAATTTGGTCAAAGAGTTGTGAAGTTATGGAACGCTTAGAGCGAGCAGTTTGTCAGCTTACCATCACTCAAGTTAATAGAAATTAACATGTAAATTAACATGTTAATTTCTGAAGATGCTGGTAGTTTCTAGCGAAATATCAAAATAATGTTTGTTGTCGTTCAATTATACCTGATTGTTCATGGATATTTAAAAATTTAAAATACAGAAAAAAATTCCTTTTTAATTTTTCTTTCATTGACCTAATGGCGGTAACAGGCTATACCTTATTTTAATAACATATTTTAGAAATATATTCATCCTTGATCTGTATTATATCAAAATAATTTTGTCGTTCAACTATACTTGATTGTTCCTGGATATTTAAAAATTTAGAGTAGATTTCATTTTTTAGTAAATATTTAATTAATAAATATTAAATCAATGAGTTATTAATCAAATCAGCTAACTGAGTCTACGTATTTAATATAATTATAAAATAAACAAAACATAATAATGCTAAATCAAAATTTAATAATTAAATAATAAAATAAATAATTGTTTTTAGATTTTTATAATTTAAATCAAGTTAAAAAAAAATTAAAATAAACGTCATTAAAATAAAAAATTGAAATTTAAAAAATCATTCTTATGAATTGACTAATAAATAACAGACGTTGTATCAGAATAAGAATTAGAGGTCATCAGGAGGAACTGCTATGCTATCAGGTTTCGGCCGCTAACTTCTCTACCCAACATAGCAGCGGGGCCAAATACATGCTAATGATGTATTTCCTCTGATAAAACTATCTAGTATCTTATTCTAATACAAAGTATATTATTTATTATCCATCCATAAAAATTTGCCACTTAAGAGTTTAAATTTATTCTTTATATTATTGTGTTGATTTATATATTTTACTATTTTCTGCTTGATGGTTATTTTTATAGTAACCTAGTTTAAAATATGTATTCTATTAAATTATTTAAATGATTTTGAAGAAAGCCAATATCATTACATATTGTTGCAATTCTTAAAATTTCATTATTTAATGTATTATATTTTATATTATATGGTATGCATGAATGCTCATGCAAAAATATGTTTCTTGTAAATTTAAATATGTCATCTTTACGATATAAATTAAAAGTAGTTTTAATTGATGTTAATTTAATGTTCATATCTAGATATACACTTTCTTTATCTTTAATATTATATTTATTAAAATTTAATTTAAAATTTTATAAAATTTTTATTCAAGTAATATGCATTTCGGATTTGTCGATAATAGTTTCACGTTTATTTTTAATTTTGTCCATTTTGATTGATTTCAAATAATACTATATCATGCAATTAAATAACAGCATTATTATCACGGATAATTATAACATAATACGCTTCTTTCAATGTTGCCAAATAGTAATTTACGAATAATATTTTTTGATTAAGAAAATCGAGTAATTTAAAAATAACCTTCTTACGTTTAATTATAGAAAAATAAAACTACATTAAAAGAAAACTTTACTAATACTTTGAATTTCCGCACCTGATTGATTAAATCAGTTAAACGATATCTATATATTGCGCAGCAAAGCATATATTTACTCATATTCTACTTTACAGATTTATGGATTTTAGATTCGGAACTGTTACTATCAAAAGTAACAGTTCAGATTATATCATTCATATGGTCGTTTTATCTGATCAGGAAGAATCGTGTATTATTTAATTGTTATTAAATAATAATAAACACTGTAATAAGAACACTGTTATTATATAACTAGTTATACTAGTTATAACTATTATAATAGTTAATACTTGAATAACAATTTTATAAAATTTTAAATTAAATTTTAATAAATATAATATTAAAGATAAAGAAAGTAAACCAATATTAATGATAAAGAAGGTGTATATCTAGATATGAACATTAAATTAACATTAACTAAAACTACCATTAATTTATATCGTAAAGATGACATATTTAAATTTACAAGAAACATATTTTTGCATGAGCATTCATGCATACCATATAATATAAAATATAATACATTAAATAATGAAATTTTAAGAATTGCAACAATATGTAACGGTACAGTTTTTTTCAAAATCATTTAAATAATTTAATAGATACATATTTTAAACTAGGTTACTATAAAAATAACATCAAGCAGAAAATAGTAAAATATATAAATCAACACAATAATATAAAGAATAAAGAATAAATATAATATTAAAGATAAAGAAAGTAAACCAATATTAATGATAAAGAAGGTGTATATCTAGATATGAACATTAAATTAACATTAATTAAAACTACTATTAATTTATATCGTAAAGATGACATATTTAAATTTACAATGCAATATTTAAATTTTCATGCATAGCATATAATATTTAGGACGCTACATTAAATAAATAAATTTTAAGAATTGGCATAATATGCAATGATATTAGCTTTCTTCAAAATCACTAAAATATAAATAAAAAATCGATATAAAGATATAAAAAATCGATTTAAATAAGTGAAGTAATGGTACGTTATTATAAACCGTTCGCGACGAATTGTATAAGTAAATATAATTAATTAACTAAATCAATATTATACTTTTAAAATTACGTTATTACATTTTTAATAAATTAATAGAATTATTATTAAATATCGTTAACATTTTAAATTTTTTTAAAAGCTGAGATAATGACATTTAGAAATAGGTGCATAATAATTCATTTTATTATAAAATTATTAAAGTAAGAATAAATTATTAAAAGGGCATTAGAAATAAATTAATTATTATTAATAAATTATAAATTATTAATTTAATAATAAATTATTAATTTATTATTTTAAATAATAAATTATTAATTTATTAAAATATAATAAATTTTTAATTTTATAATAAAATATAAAAAAATCGTATTTCGGATGGACTGCAATTGTCAATACACTTCATTTAAAATCGAGGGGTTTTACAAAAGGATCCATTAAGTCCGCTGCTTTTCACGCTATTCGTTAGTGATCGTCCCTCCTTTGTTTGTCAAAGCGGTAGATCTAACTGCAAAATGTATGCAGAAGATTTAGTCATACTTTCTTATGATATTGATTCAGCAACTGAATCGTAATTGAATCGTCTTGATAGCTACTGCACACAAAATTTTATAATGGTAAATCTAGATAGGTCCCGAGCTTTAAAATTCAGGAAGAGTGAGCGTCTACGCGGTGATGACTCATTGCAATATCGAAATAGCAATTTTGAATTTTGTTGTAAGTATTCCTACCTTGGTATTGTTTTAAATTCGAAATGGACATTCTCGAAACATATTTCCAACAAGTATGTCAAGGCAACTGAAAAAATGTATTCCTTCAGAGACAGGTAATTTGTCCTTCGACGGTGCCCTAAGTTTCTTTAAGGTGATGATCCTTGATTCTTTAAGGTGTTGACATATGGTATACAGGCGATCTGGCTTGATCTTACTACTGCTAATTTCCGCAAATTCGATTCGCTTCAATGAAGGTATATTAAACGATCACAGGGCTCTCACCCATGACCTCTTCGACATTAGTGTCAGCGTTATCTCAACTCTCATCATGTGCGTATACCTTTGCAAATTCGTTTAATTTGCCTATAACACCGCTACTCTCGATCCATCTCAGCAATACCGAGATTACTGTTGCAAAACTTGATCCTGCTATCTATTGCAAACCAATATTTCTTCAGACTAATTGGAAAAGGCCATTTAATGCAAACCGACCGCTTGTTTGGAGAATATCTACTCATGGTTACCATGACAAATTTTGTATGATCAGGTTGCCTTGTCATTCGAGAAATTCTGACTGTTGCTGTCGTTTCTGTGGACTTCCATGTTGTGACCTGCTCCATCTGTTTTCATCTTCAGTTCTTTCTACATGGAGTTTCATAAGGTAGATTCAATATCGTCATTTCGTAACGTTCCCGCAACTTCCGCACACACTTCGTCCTCGTGATGGATGACGACTAGCTCGATAAGTACAATAATAAACAGACATTTTTGTATATAAACTGACTGTATTTTCTACCAAGCGGAAGTGAGGAAAATAAAATTTCTCAGATAATAAATTATTAATAATATATTAATATATTATTTTTAACAATACCTTATTAATTTATTAAAATATAAATTATTAATTTTATAATAAATTATTAATAATTAATTGATTAATAGATTATTAATTTATTATTTTTAACAATAAATTATAAATTTAATAATAGATTTTTAATTTAAAAATTTAATATTAAATTATTATAATTTATGATTATAAATTACTGAAAAATAAGCTATTTTCAATAAGCAAAATTTTTCAAATAAAAAAATACGATCGAAATCATTTTCATATTTTATATAATTGAAAAATAATTTGCTATCTCTTAATTACAAATAAATCCCAAAACAGGTATCGAATGCACATGCATTCGATCAAATCCAAATTTATAAATGTTCAATAATTAGATTAATCAATATAATTATAAATGACAATGCATATAACACATTTAGAAATTATTAAAGTATATTTTGCATATTAAATAATCTTTTTGAATAAACAAAATTATAATTATTTAAATATATATCAATTATAACGTAACGCCGTAATTATTTCCACATTTAAGATATTTAACTTATGGTAAGTCGTCCTTCAAAACAGTTGCGATTAACAGGATCTGAAGAGGAATTTCAACTTCCAGCTAAATCAGAGCTTAGATTTGAAAGTGAGCGTGGATGTTGCCTTCGGTTATTAGAAGGAAAAGCGGAAATGTTCGGAGCTGAATTAACCTGTAGTCGCTTATATCGTTTGCCCGGAAAAAGTAAATCAGCAGTTACTACATGGCATGGTTGTAAGCTTAAATTGTCAGGTGATCATCAAGAGTGCTACACTTCTCAAGACATTAGCGCACTCACTGTCTACATCAACTTACATGCTCATTTAAGACAATCTAGAAACGAAGCAGAGATCAATCAGACTGCGGGTCCTAGAGTGCTAATAGCTGGTGCCACCCATGTTGGCAAAAGCACACTCTGTCGAATGTTGGTGAATTGGGCTGCAAGAGATGGACATGAACCAGTTTTAATTGACCTGGATGTTGGCCAGAATCAAATTGTTTTACCTGGAGCTGTTGGATCGCTATTAGTTCGAAGACCATGTCAACCCGATGACAACGGTTGGTTTGCGGAACAACCAGCATGTGCACTTCACTACGGTGAAGTTGATCCAGTGCAGAATTTTCCGCTTTACCAGCACGTGCTTGACGTCCTTGCGATGATGGTCAGCTTTAGATGTGAAAATAATAACCGATCACTAATTGGCGGTACAGTAGTCAATACGTTCGGCTGGGTTCAAGGTGATAAAGGATACCGATCATTATTACATTCATGCAATGCATTTGAAGTCGATGTGGTATGTGTAATTGATCATGAAAGACTTTACAACAGATTATCTAGTGATTTGCCAAGCACAAAAGTTCTGTTGATTCCGAAATCCGGCGGCGTAATAGGACGTAGTACCGGACTGAGTGCAGCTTTACGAACCAGCAGGATTAGAGAATATTTTTACGGGACACCCGCTCGTCCACTGTATCCACATACGTTTACAATACAAATTGCCAACAATAAATCATCGATTACGATACCGGAAGCAAGTGAAAAAGGAATTTACGTTCTATACAGGGTTGGTATGGCCAAAGTGCCATTGAGCTGTTTACCGATAGGAATGCAAGAAGCAGAAAATCAAAAAGAGGTTGTACGGTACAAAGAACCGCTTTCTGATTTGGTCAATCACATGCTGGCCGTGAGCTACGCATCGCATCCTGATAAGATCCTTAATACAAATGTTGCTGGATACATTGTAGTTACTGGGATTAAAGAAGACAAGCAGTCACAGAGATCAGAATCTAGTATGTTGGAAATTTTGTCACCCCAGTCGTTTCCACTTCCAGGCAATATACTTTTGTATAGCAAGGTGCTTTTCATCGATATGATGTAAATGTCACGGCCGCGTGATATCGTTGTTTAAGCCACTATTAAACACATTTGTTTAAAACACATCGTTAGAGTTTTTGGAATCTGAAATTTGTAAAGTTGTTCAAATTGTTTATGTATAGAAAATTCACTATTTTTTTTATTAAATATATATATTACTATTTATAACAACCTAGATTTGACAATATTGTTTTTCATGATATTACAGATGGAACCGAAAGACAACTCACATCAAATCGAGTAAGATAATTTTAATTTACCTTCCGCTCTATAAGGCACTACACTATGATAGTAGAATTGATTAATCGAATTCTTATCCAAAGTTTTCCAAAATAATTCCTTCAGAATATTGCTATTTTGCTATCAATAATCTAAGAACTAAAATTTTTGTAAAGTCGGTTCAGTTTAATGGCACAAATTATCATTTTTAGATCCGGGTAGTGATCGCTTTAAATCATAAATCTAATAGTAGTCAATACAATACGTTGTATGTAACGAATATAAAGAGAACAGGCGTCGTAAGAATGATTTATAATCCTTAAGTCAATCAATAACGTAATATTGAAGACTTCAATATCGGATTGTTATAACGACATCGTCACAACAGTGACATCCTCATATAAATGACTTTAAGTGTTAGCTAAGGACATACATGTTTATTGCTAATGAGGTGATATAGCATTAAATACGCTGTATCTCATTCAGGATTAATCTGTATTAATCCGGATTAATCCAAATACGCTGTATCCTATTCAGGATTAATCCGTATTAGATCCTTATTAATCCGTATCACATACGTGTCCTTACAATTAAATTGTTGTCATAATAATAAATTTTATTAAAAATTATAAAATCTATATTTTAAATAACTATCCAAACAATACGTTTAATATGGGACAATAGTTTTGAATTACCTTTAATTAGGCGAACACTTTATATATGCTAATTATAATTAAAAAATGAAATTACAGATATCATAATTTTAATTTTAAAACACCTTCTCTATTGCGTTCTAAAAGTGGATCTGCATTGTAGTTATATCCACCCGACGGTTCATAGTCGCGAGCCCATTCATTCGTAAGATTTAGATCTTTTAATTGACTCGGAGCAAGCCCGCGCATATTGGTGGGCATCTGTAATTCATAATCTTTTAATCTTAGGAAATCTCGAAAATCTTCACACTTTATATCTCGGTTGATTTGACTGCATATGGATTTTGGTATTAGTTCGTCGAAACCCTTTGTCAGGTTCAGTGATTTGCGGGAAACGCTGGCGGATGAAGGCTCCGTAGGCCCGCTTTCAGAAATGTTTAATTCGCGGGCTTCGGCAACTGCTTCTTCGACTGATTGGGGTAATTCTTTTTGGCCATCATCATTCGGACGTATATGTATTATCGTGGAGTCAAGAAAATCGTAATCAGGTGTTGAACTGTGAATGCAAACTTCGCGAGGTTCAGGATGGCAAATGTTCGGATTTATTTTGGTCGAAATATGGATGATAATTGTTTTCAATGCTCGATAGAAGGGCTTTTGCATTTCCTCGCATCAACGCGATTGAAATACGCTGAAACAGGCGGGCTGCTGCAATATCGTACGACATTGATGAACGAAGAGCTAAATTTCGAGCTATGCGCCTAACTACTTGCTCACCCTCTGGATTCCAGCCTCCGTAACACTCTAGCACAGCGTGAGTGAAGTTGTACCCTGCTTCGATCATTTGAGCCCGGCATTTCCTGTCTTTGACATTGGAGGCGTATTCATTGGCAGAGAAAAGTTGGGTACGAGCGGCATGGCGGATGTAGGCCTTCTGTAGCGGGTTTGTAACCGCAAAATCCACTGCTTCCGGCGGATCTCCATAAATTAGAATATCAGCCGGTCTTTCTCTGAGATTCTTTATCAGGTTCGGAACTTCTCGTTTAACTGCATTCCAGCCGATTGTGCAGCCTGAAAAACAATGTCTCGTATGCCATTATGACGTAGGCCTGGGAAACTTCCAAAAGAGCATGTTAAGGAATGGAAACCTATACAATCAGCTTTACGGTAACACCTACTGCACCTGTAGATTTCATCAGAAATGGGAATGCCCAGCTAGAAACGTATTAGGACAGAAAATTTGTTGTCGGTCAGCGCTAGACCAAGACTTTTGTTGGGTGTACATTGTAGCCAAGCATTTGCGTGGGAAGAGGACACTGAAAGTATTCGCGCTTTGTTCGCCTTACTCGATCTCGATTTTAACTGATCTAGCATGGCTGAGTCAATGAGAGAGGACAATTTTCTCTGCACTGTCGACACAACGAACTTAGTTGAAACTTCCTCTAGTGCGTTTTTTGATGTGATGAATTCAGGAAAAGTACTAGCATCCAGATCAAGAGAAGTTGCGACAGCTTGAGTGCTTGCTATAAAGGCTGCTGAACAGTGTTTCAGAGTACTTCTAAGACCGAGTCCGCCCATTTTTAGAGGAAGTTCAGCTTGACACTTTGCCTTGATTGAAAGTTGAACTGATGTGATTATTCCAAGTGCGCGCATAACTGCCTCGTCGAACCGATGGCAGAAGTCGTCCATAAAACGGAAGTCAACGTTTCTCATGTAAAATGCCACTCTAGAGGCTGACGCGCAGTGTCGCAAAAGCAAATAAGCTACATGAGCATCAGGAATTGATGTCACGAGATCTATATCGTGGAGGAGTTTGGGCATAACCTTTTCGAGCATGAACGACTTGACAAAATCAGGCGAGCCAATCGGACAACCGAGCAGTGAAAAATTGCGACCACTCACAACTGTACAAGGTTGCTGACAAGTATTATTGATGGATTGAATATCGTATGTGTTTCCTATAAGTTCCGTCTTACCCCAGTTAATGGATAATCCAATCATTGAAAATTCTGAGGAGATAAAATTCAGTGCAAGAGCAATGACATTTGGTTGCCCCCCCAATGATGCCATCATCCAAATACCATTTGTTGAAATGAATGCCCTCCATATTGTTAAGCTGTGCAAGTACTGGGTGGATTGCCACAGAGAACAGTAGAGGGCCTAAGGGGTCACCCTGTTGAACTCCGGATTCAGATTTTATGTATTGCGAGCCGAAACGGAGATAAGGGGGTGATCGTAGCACCAACGTACCCACGCTGCCATTTGTGGAATTTGGGATTCAATTGCTCTCAAGAAAATACGCCTGTCAATAGTGTTAAATGCGTTCGACACGTCGATTTTTGCCCACGTCCAATTTCCCAATTTAGGCATATGTTCGTTCGTGCGGCGGACCTGATGGATTATGTTGTCAATGCCGTTCGGTGTTGCAACGCCCATCTGTAATTGTCAGAGAATCGTTACGAACTCTCCTCTTAACTTCGAACAAACGCACTTTGAGCATATTCGTCGGAGTGTATCTCCAATTGCAATGGGGCGAATACCCGTGTTTGGCTTTTCTAGAGCGATGAGGTTGGCGCCTGCCAAGAAAGGAGCAACTTGTTGTGGTAAATCACCTGCCAACATATTGTTTATCAATTGCGTTAAGCGTGAAAGAAGTGTTCCTGAGGGATCGGCGGAAATGAGGTCCTGCAAGTGTTCGGGTCTCAGTCCAAGACAACCAGGCGATGATGCGGCGGGGAAAGAAAATACAGCGTCTTTTACGGTATCACTGTCAAAAAGAATAGGCTGACTATTACAAAGGTATGAGTGATGTATGTCTTTACCCGCGGGGTGCAAGTGACCCAGCCGCTGTCGAACTTCATCAGTGGGTGAAATATATCGGGAAGAGGATAAACGTTGCATGGCCTTACTGTAATTTCCCTGTCTTGCCAAATCTATTGACGACATCATTGTACTAGTGTGAGCTGATTTTTTGGGAGAATTGAGGAGTGGCAAAACTTGATCGCGTATCTCTCCGAGCTGTCTGGATTCAATGTTATCTAGAATTCGAGATATACCCTGTAGAGTCGCGTTGCGGCGTCTTGAGGAGCGACCTTTGATATCTGACTTAATTAAGGCAATTTTGGCAAAACCGAGAAGGAGTGTTTAAGATGCGGGTGAACGATAATGCAGCGCATCAGCAATGAGACTTGACAATATACGAGCAGATCTGCTTCGAAGATTCCACGGAATGCGTCAAAAAGTAGGCACTTCAGATTGCCATAGTTCTCGAAGGAACGACCAGGTGATGTATGACTCACTCACCGCGTCAACGTGAGCCTCAGTTGATGTATGACCAGACGTTTTAAGAAAGATGTCATCATTAACACGCTTACTCTCCGGAAACGAAAAGTTTGTCGGCGGAACAGTGACGTTAGTAGTGATAGCCATTGGAGTTGGCGGGAGAGACGATCCTAGGCATCGAGAACGTATTGGTCCGTGTACCTTTATGATTCCGAGCTTAGTAATGGAAATAACTCCCCTACAAACTGAACAATGCGATGAAGTATGTGAAGGGTGTAGATGAGGAATTGGGTTTCCTGACATGGCGTCGTTATTGCAAACCACTCGATCGCTACAGTAACTAATAATAGTTACTCATCGAGAATATTTCTCATTAAATTTTTTGTAATATTTATCTGATCTGAAAGCTGGACGATCTGACAGCTGAACGATCTGAAAGCTGAACGATCTGAAAGCTGGACGATCTGAAAGCTGGACGATCTGAAAGCTGGACGATCTGAAAGCTGGACGATCTGAAAGCTGGACGATCTGAAAGCTGGACGATCTGAAAGCTGGACGATCTGAAAGCTGGACGATCTGAAAGCTGGACGATCTGAAAGCTGGACGATCTGAAAGCTGGACGATCTGAAAGCTGGACGATCTGAAAGCTGGACGATCTGAAAGCTGGACGATTGTATGTTTATTAGAAACCAAATTTTTTTTAAGGTTTTTTTAAAATTTCTTTATATATGCATTTTTAAGAGAAAAGTATACCAAACTTTCACGTTCAAATACAATACTCGGTATTTCTTATAAAGATATCAAGATTTATTTTCCATTTTTAAAAATATTAAAATGATTTCTATATAAATTACTAAATACGATTTTCAAGTTTAATTAGTTATTCGAATGTTACTAATTTAAATTTTTATTAAAAATTATTTATATAATAAACATTTCTATATAACAACTGATCGTCCACTGTACCCACATTCGTTTATAATACAACTTGCCATTAATAAATCATTGATTCCTGAAGCAATTAGAAAGGAATTTAAAGGTTAAATGCAGAGTTAGAAGCGGCAAATATATTGTCTAAATTTGCTATAATCAATGTTGCATATTTTACATGGGCATTGATTTATAAACGAATATATTATATAGATTTTAAAATCCACGAACGATTAAAAAATTCATTTAAAAAATTGCTTAATTTTCACTTGCATACGGAAATTAGTTTGACAATTAGTGAACCATTGCAATGGATGTACAATGGCGATAAACCGGATGCGGAGGAATTTCTGCTTGGGAAACGAATAGACAATCAAACGCAAATTCAAAGGCTTGTAGCAGGTATTGCTTATGCATTTGCGAATTTGTTCCATTTGACTTTGTACTATCGATAGATGACGTTCCAGGTAGCTATACAGTCGATATGGCAAACAAAATTCGTGAGGATCCACTTTTCATTATGAAGTATTTACTATTCATTATGAAGTTTTCCAATTCATCAAATGTTACTTTAAGGAAACACGAATTGGAAGAAACGAAAAAGTTACTGGAGAACCCACTACGTATGAAGAAGCTTAAAGAACTGGTATTTTTTAAAAAATATACAATTTCACATACATAACATATACTACTATACAGTTTAATTTTTTAAAGCAAAAGCTTTTAAAAATTGGGAATTTCTTCCAGATTTAATACTCAAATATTTTACAATCTTGAGATTTTATAATAAAAATCACAATTATTACAATGAGTTTATAAATGGGAAATCATGACGAAAATCAGATTGATAATCTTCTGCAATCTCCTGAACAACCTCCAAAATACAGGCCACGTTGCCTTGTTGCACCGCACAGCTCAATCTTTGTGAGAGAAATCTCGCTGCTCTCCGATCACCTGTAGCGACAATTAGCTTCTTCCCTAGATATTTCAGGAAACTGGACGTAATCGGCCCGGATGCCCCAATTGTCTCGATGGCCAATGGGAAAAAAGTGTATTGGAATGCATTAATGCCCCTGTATTTGTCCAGCTCCCATTCTCAGCCACTCTCGCCACCTCGCCCGGCGCACAGACCGCGTTGAACAAATTACTAGCCGCAAGTGTGTTGAGACAAGCAAAGTCCTATACAAATAGACGTCCCCTTTCCCAAGGGACCAATGAAGCGCAATTCGGTCTTTTCCCGTCATCTCTGCACAATCCAACTGGTTCTAGGCGGGACGGGACATCGGCCGTCATCAGAGCACTACGAATAAGAGCATTGACTGCACTGTGGCGGTTGTGTCGAGACACTGTCTTCGAGCAATCGAGACCGTGTGTGCCTGATACATCGGTTGTAACCCCGCACTCGCAATTGAACGGGAGTGAAAATTTGAATCCGAGGCGTAGGGCTGTTTCCAGACACAATGAGGGGTCGTTCATTTTTGTACCTACCGAGGCGATCGGCAGAGCATCTAGAAATGCGCCAGACCATTTGGTTGCCGCCGAAAGTAAGCGGGCTCGATCTTTAGGGCAATCACAGGAAGCAACCAGGCCGCGGAGCTGGATCTCAAACAAGGGCACTGTCCAACGTTTTTGTACGCTTGTATATGTTGGAACAGGCAGGTCAAACGTAGAGGTCCGACAATCCAATGCCGTCCGATAACTTGAGTCGTTGATGCCTGAGCATTCAACGATATAATCAGGCAGGATATTCGAGCTTAAGTCACACATGCTCGAGACGGACGAGCAGAAGGCCGGTATTAATAATTCTTCCACCCTCAGAACACCAAGTCCGCCGAACTTAACTGGCAAGGAGGTTTGACGCCAGGCCGTGTCAGAGAGCTGAAGATTTAGGATCTCGGCCAGGAAACAAGGTACTTTCTCCTCAAAAGCTTTTGCTAGTCTGCTAGAAAAACACGGTGCGCAGCGTAGTAGAAAGTTGACCTTCGGTAGCGTCAGACAATGACGCAATATGAAAAATGCGTAATGCCTCGTTAGTTTGCGCAGCTTCTGGCCTATCTGCCGAAGTTGTGATCTTGATATTAATTCAATTTTGAGATTGAATGAATTTCTTAGTCCCTAAACATTTATGCGCTTAAATCTTTCCAGCGATAAAAATGTGCTGACTGTATCAACATTCTGGCTTAACTCAATAAATCGAACAGCATTCAAATCTTAGTATTTAGTGTTGAATAAGAATTATCAATTCCATCATTATCTGCTGATAGTTTGGCAGAAATATATCATACACTTCGAGTAAGGCCATCCACTTCGATATCATACAAGGAAAATTAGGAAAATTGAATATTTAATATAAAGATTTTTATAATAAAAAATATAATACAAAAAATTATATAATAACATGATTTATATAAAAAGATTTATACAATAAAAATGCCATTAGCAAAGGAACTTGCATTTTTGAAAAATTAAGATATTTTATAGCAAAATTAAATATTCCTCAAAGCGGTAGATTAAGTCTGTAATCAAGTTGCATACTTTTATAAGAAGTTACATTTAAAAATATTCAAAAATTAAAAAATATAAAAAGATAAAATACACATTCTAGGTGATTCCTGTCAGTTCCAGATATTTTCTGTCAATTCCAGATTTTTCTTATCAGTTCTAGATTTTTTCTGTCAGTTTCGCTAGCTACATTCGCGCATCGAGCTTAATCTACCAATAAAAGATCATGTCTAAAATAGCTCGATCTCAAATCCCTGTTACTGACCATGCATCTTACTCATCGGAATGCAATGATCGTTTTACAAGTTTGGAAGTTGGACGCGATTGTAAAGATTGACGTATGTACTCTTGTTGGAGTTAAAATTTCTGACCGTTCTGTGTATCAAAGTAAACCGTTTACATGGGTTTTTGCTCATCAGTAAAACTTTTACTGCTATCCTGCTACTCCACTTCTGTCTCGCATATGACTACTCAGACCGATACTGTTTTTGACGTTTCCCTCGCTTCAACACCTGACTTCGCATCATATAATCCCATTCTTGAACCTTATCTCACACACACTCGTCCAACTACAGATCAAAATTCCATTCATCTTCATAATTCTAACAAGGCAAGCGGTAAAGCTGTTAATATCGTACCTCCTCTTTCCTATTCCTCCCGCATCTAAATATATCTCATACTTCTTTCTTCTCTTCATGTACTCTTACTCTACCTTCCCCGTATCACTTCTCAATAATTTACATTCGTCAAAATCATATCCAGTAACATCTTCAATCAACCAATTCAACAATCAGCTCCTGTTATTCATGCTCCAACCTATCTTAATTCTTCATCGAGCACCCCTGTCATTCCCGCTTCTACCTGCTCTTCTGCCTTTTCTTTACCAGCTCTGTCCGTCCACTACTTCCACGTAATCGTTTTCCTTCGTGCGATCGCTATATAATCATATCTAACTTAAAGCTTCTCGAATCTACTTCTCTACAATCTCGCATCTCGCCTCGATGATGATGTCTAATTTTAGGTGCATCCTAGCAACAATTCTTTCTGATAATAATCTATCCCTTTTCAATAATATATCTCCTGTATATTTTATCCGTTTAAGCAAATCCACTAAATCCAATCATATCAGTCCTCCACTACTAAAAATCGTTTTCCGACATAGTTCACGTGTCTCATGGTACTCTCTCAACGTTTAAAACTTCTTACCACTTCATCTACTTGTCGTATCTTTACTGACTGCGCCCTTACGGATATTGCCCAGCTCAATTTAGCTCGCATTGAGAAACCGACGTGAAACTAATGACGAGTCATCCTTATCAATCCGTCAAATCAACGAAAATTTTAACCTTGTATACACGACGTTTACTCATCCCTATCCCCATCCTTCTTCTCCACCACCAAATTTAGCTACTCCAAATCGACCTTTGAAACTTCTCGATATCTCTATTCTCTTTTATGCCTTACTCAGTTCTTCACTCTTTTCGCTTCCACTTAACTATCTTTCTCCCGATGATGTCTGCATTCTGTTTGATTCTGAACTTATGTCGATACTCGATAACCTTCTGCTTATTCGACCCCGAAGTTTTCAGAGTTTGCGTCGTGCTACCTGGTTCAATTCGACTGTTGTCTTTCTAAGCGTCGACTCCGACACTCTTTTCATGTGTTTAATCGTTTTCTTAAACGTTCTTCAAACTCACTGACTCGAAATCTCCGTGCTTCCTATCTTTATCTTCGCCGTTCCCATCTTATTCCTACGCGTGCTAAGCGTACTCTCTTTTGCGAAATCAACTCGAGTCTTCTTCCAACTCTAAATCTCACTGGAAAATCCTAAACTCAATTCTTTCAAGATAATCTACCTCTTGTAACATAAATCCTGATGAATTTTATTCTTATCTATAATCTAAGCTAAATAATTTACTTTATCTTGTACCCTTATGCCCTTTTAATCCTCTCTTCTATTTAAATACTTCCCAAACAGACATATTCCACCTTCTTCTCGTTTCGTCAGATGAAGTTTCTTCGGTTCTTCTGTCATTACCTAATAAAACATCTCATTCTGACCAAATTCCCACTCATTTTCTTAAAAATATCTGCTCATCTATATCACCCTTCCCAACCAAAATTTTCAACTTGTCTATAAGTAGCCGCACATTTCCTTCTAACTGAAAACGCGCAACTGTTCGTCCTCTCCTCAAAAAGCAATCTTTTGACCCCTCACTACCATCTTCGTACCATCCCATCTCACTTCCCAAACCATCTCCGAACTCCTTAAGCGTCTTGTTATCAATCAAGTTAATGCATATATATTTTCATCCACCTTGTTTCATCCTTTCCAAGCTACTTTTCGCTCTAATTACTCTACTGAAATTGTATGTCTTAAAGTTTATAACGACTTACTCATCTCGCGCGATTAAAAATTATGTAGTGTCATAGTTTCTCTTGATCTCGCATCTGCTTTTGACATGGTCGATCACTTGATTATTCTCCATCGTCTTCGTCAGGATTATGGCTTCTCGCTACCCTTAGTAGCTCGGTTTTCATATCTATCAAACCGTACTTTTCGAGTGTGTTCTAACTCCTCTCTTTCCCATCCTTATTCCATCCTGTCCGGTGTTCCACAAGGCTCCGTATTAGGCCTTTTGATTTATCTCTTCTTCTCGGTGATTTGTCTTTTATTTCTCATTCATTTAACTTCCATGTCATGCAATATGTTGATGACATTCTCATCTATTCTCATGCTCCTTATTATCGTATTCATGATCTTAGTGTTTCTGCTTCCAACTGTCTTGCCTCAATTTTCAATCATATTTCTTCTCTTTGTCTTACAATGAATCCTAATAAATTAAAAATAATGTGTATCCTTCCTCGACGCCCCGGCTTATAACCTTCATTCGTATCATTAAATTTTTCAATTCTTTCTATCGTCGACAATCTCGTTTTCCTAGGCTTCATTTTCGATTAGTGTTTTCCAACTCACCTAAATCCAATCTTCTTCCACTACCGCACATCGTCAACGCCCCTCCGAATTCTCCTCCGTCTTCGTCGTTTTTATCTTACATCCCACCATCTTGCGTCTTTCGATTTGCATACCATTTATTGTCGTGTTCAAATTCGTCTTCTTTTCATAGCTTTCCGCCTTGTAACTTTTCATACCCCTTCATTTTTCAACCTTCCTAGACAATTCTCATCCTGTTTACTGTTCATTGCGTTCCCGTAATTCCCTGCTTTTACAATTACCAAACTACTCTACCTCTTTTGGCTTCCGCGCATTCCTTGTGGCTGATTTTCTCTAGTGAAATCATCTGCCTGTTCATAAACGAAAATCAACCACAATGCCGTGCTTTAAACGCCAAACGCCAAGTTCGATCCAGTATAAATAATTTAATTAATTTATCTGTGAGTTTTGCTATGTTTTTGTCAGTTAGTGGACTTTTGGTTGTGGCACGATACTATCCACTAGTCACCCTAGGTGGATATCATCAGATGCTGAAGCAGGACGCTACTAATCAGTCTGGGTGGGTCTCATCAGTTGTTGACCCATACTACATTTCAAGTTTCAACCCTTATTATCTGCTTTCTCCGTACACTTGTGCTGATCGGATTGGAACTTAGGAGGTATGTGTCGCGATTCAACGCAACATCCACTAGGCTGACTGTTCCAGCGGTGTAGATATACATTCATGTATATTACTTTTGTAGGGAATCGTATTCTAATGAACTATTAGAAACCTACCTTAAGTGTATGATCGTTAGCCGGATAAGTGTTTTGCGTGATGCCACTAGCAATGAATGTTTTTAATTTAACTTGATTACATCTGTGAGTTTAAATTCTTCTTATTGTAGCACGACATTATCTTTATTTATATTATCAGATCAGTTTAACTAGAGTAAAACATACTTTTTTTATAAATTATTGTTATTTCATATGAAGTGTATTGTATCAACATGTATATCGCCAAATGGCATGTCCATTTACATGAGTATAATTTAGCATAATCGGACACAAAGAAACTCTCCTGTAAAAATCTACATCTTGTGCGATTAGCACCAACGTGAGAAGGAATACACATCATTTCTAAACATACGATATTACGAGTTAAGAATCTAGTAGATTTACTGTCAAGAGTGATAGCGAAGTGTATCCATCAATGCTAGTGATCTATGTAAATGACAGAATAAATATTTTAATCTTAAGATTTTTATAATTTAGGTTTTTATAAATCTCATTTTTTAAACTCAATTTTTATGAAATGATTAATATACAATATATGATGTATCTGAAAAAGAAATAAATGTCATCAAGATGAACTGCTGTTCTATCCGGTTTAATGCCCTATTTCTTAACACAACATATCATATCATATCTATTGCTGAATACATATACTAATCTTAAGATTTCTATAAATCAGATTTGTATAAATCAAGAATATTTTAATCAATTTTTACGAATTGACTAATAAATAACAGACGATGTATCAGAATAGTGAATATAATTCATAAGAAGGAACTGATATGATCAGGTTTCAGTCCATATTCCTCGATTCAACATATCGGCGAGGACAAATACACGTCTTTGACGTATTTCCTATGATGAAATTTGATTATCAAGTATCTTATTCTAATACAAAGTATATTGTTTATTATCTAAAATAATAAGTAGGTCTTGGTCAGCAGCTGATGAGACCCACTAGGCTGATTAGTAGTGTCCTTGTGTATCAAAAATAAGAACAATATATGTGAGGATGATGTCTTGCCACAACCAGAATAATTTCAGTTCACGGATGCAATCGAGTTAAACTAAAGACATTAATTGCAAGTGGCAGCATGAAAAACAGTTATCCGGCTAGCGGATCACACACATCGGGTAGGTTTCTAATAGATCGTTAGAATACGATCCCCTACCAAAAGTAATGTACAGAAATGTATATCTACACCACTAGAAATGCCAGCCTGGTGGATGTAGCGTTTAATCGTGATACAGACGTCCTAAGTTCGAATCCCATCAGCACCAGTGTACGGAGAAAGCAGGTAATAATGGTCGAAACGTGAATTGTATGTCTGGATTAGCAGGACTCACCCAGGCTGACTAGTAGCGTTCTGCTGTATCAGGATAGGAACAATACTTTTGAGGATAATGTCGTGCCACAACCAGAATAACTTCAGCTTTGTTATCAGGTTTCTACTCAAATTCCTCGACCCGCTATAGCAGCGGGGACAAATACACGCTAATGACATATTTCTCTGTTCAAATTTGATTATACAGTATCGTATATGCATGCTAATGTATATTACCAATAAAGTATATTATTAATAAATATTTTTTATCTGTAAATTAGTATAAGCTTTTATTAAGTAGACAACTATATTGTAAGACATCATTATATTTTATATTTTGTAAAATCTTTCAATTAAACCGGCAAATTGTTTTTTTAAAGTAAAAAATTATAACATATTTTGTATTATAATATTTTATAAAAAGATATATAATATTAATTTTTATATTTATCAAAAACATCCAAATTAGGATTTATTATTTCTCAAATTGCTCTATGCAGCATTATGCTGAGTTCATTTTCAAATATTTTGGTAAATTTTAAAGATTATACAATAAATTATTGTATGCAATCATTTAAAGTATTTTTTGTTGTGAAATACAATATGTGTATTGAAGTCGTTGATAATTGGATTGAGAGTGTAACTTAAATTCTACAACTGACTATGAATAAACGGTTATATTAAATTCATCGGTTCCATAATAAAAAATATTAAAATAGGATATTATATATTACATATTGCATTATTTTATATTCCATTATGTGAACCTTAAATGATTTAAATGTAGAATTGATCTGCATTTGTAACGCAGGAAATAAAAATGTTGAATACATGGAAAACGAGATTACTGCAAGAAACTGTTTTCAATCAAATTGTAAATTCATGGATTTACTTTAAGCTGTTGTTTAAATTTATAATTATAGCTAAATGTATTCACATTGATCATGTAAGCTAATTATGAAACCATAAGAGAAGATAGTTTTCACTCTTGTAAAATTTTGTTTTTTTATTAAAAATACAAAAGATATTAAAAATACAAAATGAAAAAATAAATCTTTTAAAAAAATTAAAGAGATTTTTTCGATAAATGTAGAAAGTTTTATTTAATTAATAGACTAATATAAAAATGATTTCATAATCACACTAGTTATATTCTTAAAGAGATTAAACCGATTTTTAGCTCGACTATGAGCAAAATGAACTAATTCGATTGACACCCTTAAGAAAATCGAATGAAATTCAAACACCATCTTATCATAACAACGACAGATACCGTTGTCATAGACCCCGAAGAAGTAGATCCAGACTGATATATCGCGATTATAATTCTAGAGAAAGATCAGGGAGAAATCGCTACAGATCTAGAAGCGATCATTGCAACACACCACGTATGTAACAAAATCATTTACTTAAAATCTTATAGAAATGTCTGAAGGAACAGACAAGTCAAAGTATACAAATCAGCAAACAGAAATGCGTTTAAATGAAATGTTGAAAAACGGTCAATGGAGAGAGAAACAACGTGAGATCAATGTACATAAAAGTAAGAAGCGCATTGAAATTAAAGAAAGGAAAGATAAACTAGCAATTCGTGACGGATTCATGAGGTAAGCAGCAAACAGTGTTGATATACATAAAAAAGAATTATCTTGGCTAAATAAGATTTTTTTCATTAATACATTAAAATATTTCAATTATCTTGGTTTAATTTTTAAACATTATCCCTAGATTACAAAAATAGTGGGTTTCGCACAAGTATATTAATCAGATGATAATAATTCCTTTAAATTTGTAACATTTTACGTACCGAAATCATGTAGATCCGTCGTATTGGCCGTGAATCTTTATCAGCAATTATATGTTGATATAATTGAAAAAATTATAATAAAAATTAATAAAAAATCTATAAAAATTAATATATAATTAATTATCAATTATTCGAAGGAACGTGGCACACCATTATCAAGGATTATTCAATTGTAATCAGATTAAGCAATTAGAACTTTTTCTAAAAAGTCGAATAATATTGCCGAAATATTGGATATAAATTGTTAAATAAATAATTGTCTATTCGCCTTATTTACCATCTAATGACAATTAGAGACACCTATTATATCTACAAATTTGGGGTAGCGGACTTCTACAATTCGCTTTTGCCTATTATGAACATAAAAACGATACAGATGATATATCCAAGCAGCGCATTTGTGCTGCTTCGAAATTGAACATTTTTATTAGAATTCATTTTAGATTCAAACTTAATATTTGAAAATTACATATCAGCGGTGAAAAATGTGATAAATCGAAAATAATTACAAACCGAAACTCACATGTAATCAGAAGCGAACATTATCAAACGCTTATCAGCTATGCACTGTCATATATACGTCACTATTTGATAATATCTTGATTAAATAACTGCTCGATTAAGATTTTTTAAGGTAAATAACTCACAATAGATTATACAAGAGCGGTAATCTAGCACTGAAAGCCGCCTTTTTCATAAGCAAGTTGAACATTTTATTTTTTAAAGTCTGAACCAAGACATTTAATATTCTAAATCGCTAACAACCATTTTTTGCTGTGATATATTTCCATAAAACGAGCGATGTAAATTATTTCATGCTGAGGCTTTAGACTAAATATCGAATACATTAATTTCGAGAATATGGATTCGGCTTTAAATTGAAAATATCAGTATTTCCCTGCAAATATTTTTTCAAAAATACAAACTAATATGTGATTAACACTATAAATTAGGATCATCGATCAGAAAAAACAGATGCATTTGATCCGTTTAATTATAAATTATAGTTCATTTTGTCAAATTTAAATGACTCTTATAATACCGCATTTTAGCTAATACATTTTAGTATTAAAACGGTGTGCTCTTATATGTGATTTAAAGATGTAGGCGAATAAGAGCCAGGCATATTTCCAATTTTGTATTTTGCAGTATCGAGTATTCGTTTTTTGAAAATTTAAAATATTAAATTTCAAAATACTAAAATAATATTAATAACAGCATTTTTAAACCTTGACAAATATATTTATTATATCTCCAGCGGTGTGCCAAAGTGTTTTTTTGTGGTGTTCTTATTGTGATTAATAATAAATATTTCTAATTTTAATCAGTTAACTCGGAAACATCGTCCTTGGACTCAACTAGTTCGTTGTATATTAATACTGACATTTATGGCATTGCTAACCAATATGTCTATTTTAATAAAAATTAATATTTAAATATCCTCTAAAAAATTTAAAATATGTTCCTTTTTTCTAATGTATAATATCTTTTTAGTTTACAGAATAGATAATGGAATGCCGATATTATTCTTATTTAGGAACTATTGGACCAGTACCCTCGTTGTCTGATTGTGAACGCTAACAATATTAGTTCACATCAGATGCAGATAATCAAAACGTCACCTTTCAGTCTACATAAACGATATTATATAATTATCAAAGTGATTCAAAGTATTTTAGTCATCAACAGTTCAGCGAACTGTTGAATTTCTTGTAAATGGGATAATATTTTATAATTATATATTAGTACCAACATTTCAAGACATTAGAAAATACAAGTCATTTGTTTAAATAGAAATATTTAAAAACAAAGATGTTTGCTATAAATTAATACAATAAAAGATCGCTAAAATATCCATTTGCATGGTCAAATTTTAATCATATTGTGATAAAAATGTATTATTTAAAAAATAGTGTTACATTTTGAATATGATTTTTTAGTTTTATTCTTAAATATAAACAGGTAGATTAAGATTTTTAATCTACCTGTTTAGATTAAAACTAAATTTAAAACTAAATTAAAACTAGATTTTTAATCTACCTGTGTGCAACTTTGGTATTAAGTTTTAATAATAAAATATTGTTTGCTTCTAATTACGTGTTCTATTTTAGCACTAAACACATGTCATACTCATCTCTGGAAGATAATATTAAACGAAACCCGCAAAGATACAGAAACATTGAAGACTGATATTTTGTTTTGCATTTTTGTCTATTATAATTGATATTTTAATCAAATAGTCCGAACATGCCTTCTTCATCACTCGATTCTTCCGATTCTTCCTTCTTAGTTTCTGCTTTTGATTTTTCCTTCGACTCAGTCGTTGTAGGAGCAGGTGCAGCCGCGGCTGCCATACTCGCCAATTTGCTGGGGTCACTGAGAATTGCTTTATACTAAAGTAAATAATTCTATTAAATAGGTACATCAAAAAGCTTTTTACATTTAAATTCAATACGTGCAGAGAAAATAATTCTCTCGGGTATTTAAATAAACAAGTCTGGCCATTTATTGTTTTTCAACTCGTAAAAGCAACTCTATTTTACAATAGACAATAGCCGATTTACCACGTGATGTTTATTTAAATAAATGAATAGAAAATAACAATTAATAAATTATTTATATAATTTATTAATTGTTATTTTCTATTCATTTATTTGAATAAACATCACGTAGTAAAAATTATTACTTCAAAATATCATTAAAAATACTAGAATAAATAAAATATCGACAAAATTTATTAATATTTATATATTTTGTTTAATATCTTATTAAATATTTTAAATTATATTTATTTTTACAGACAGAAATGTGATTTACATTAGCATTCCTTTATACAAAGTTTGCACGTTAGGGTAATTTATGAGGAAAAGCCCACCATAATACCTTTAGATGATATCAGATAATATATCAATAATTTATTTGATCGAAGATGAATTTACTCTCAAAATACACGAATTATTAAATAATTATAATAATATACTCGGTTTGATTTTAGTGCGTCAAATATTTGAAAATATATTTGCTGGTGCATTATAAGTCGTTAAACGACTCATTGCTTTGCTGCTCGTAACGTTCTTATAAATGCATTCCCTGAATAGGTAATATACATTTTAGAGAAAAAATGAGATGCTCCTTGGTTTGAAATCTAAACATTTATGATAATGACGACGATACATTCGATTAGTCCCACTAGTCAGTAGTCGTTTCAGACTAACTAAGGAAGGTAAACTGTCTGAATATGTTTAATGTTATATCACATATTATATAATACGTTTTATATACGATATATACATATATAATACGTTAGCATATTATATCGTATTCTATCGATCAGTCAGGCGACTAATAAAACTAAATTGGCGATTACAAATGGTTCTGAACTTTAAATATTTCTTATTATTGGAATTTCCAGTGCAATTACAATTTAAAAACGTGAAAATATGGTGGTGAATTGCTTAAAGACTCCAAGTATGATTTTATTGGATGAGCGTTGCACGCCTTTATCCATATTAATGTACTGTTATAAAGATAATCAAAAAGGAGAACCATGTATGCTGGTGATAAGATGCTTTAATTCTGATCGATTCTGTAAGTTTTTTTCATTTTGAGTTGCTATTCTAATAAACAGCGAACGAACAAGTACATTATTTTATAAGCAGACGTCAGTTATACTTTAACACAAGAATAATTACTACGATTTAAAAAAATATATCAAAGGCAAGTGATTGGTATTAAACAAATACCTCATTGACTTGTGGACAGTCAATATCCGCGGCGACACCCACAGCTAGCATTCTTCGGAAGGCGAGATTTACAAACATCTTTGATGAAGCCTTTGTTGGATAGTTGGTAGCCAAAGAAATGGACGCAAGATTTTGAATTCCACTCTTTAATCTTGAAATTATGTCTTCACTCGTGATATCCAGAACAAACGGATCGTAGCATGCACCGTGCTCAAACACTTAACAGATCAATCGCTGGGTAAAATACTACTACGAAAATGTTATTACCTTGCTTAACGGACAGTGTGTACTCAAACGGTAAAACGTTCAACATGTTGAGCAGAGCAGCCTCGCTGGCTCCAACGATTGAATCTTTCTTTATAAGGTGAACATCGTTCTGTAATAAAAATAAAATAAAAGTTTAATTATAAAATGTTAAAGTTTATCGCTGTAAAAACAACGTAGGAAATCATAATGGAAAGTAACAATTTTACCAGAATTTCAACACATCCTTTAGTAATTTTCGTACTAATTGAAAGAGCTTGGAAAAAACTAGTTTTATCAGGACCCATCGTTGTTTGTTGCGCGTTGATAAAGACATCAACAGGAGCAATAGCACCGACCTTGGCATAAGCTTTTACCTACAAGTGTACAGTAAAGTTACATTAAAAATTAAAAAAAATGTCATTTCTATCAAAAATCAAATAGATAAAATGGATTTTCAAAATTCGTGATAAATATTACCGCGTCGTGTACATTTATCTTGATTTACAATCACTTGAACAATTTTAGATCATTCCAAGCTAATAGCCAGAATTTAACATATTACTGATGATTCAAATGCTGGTTTTATATTAAATATGAACCATAGCGATTATTGTTCAATGATACATTCGACGTGTACAGGGTGTAAAGCATAACACTTGAAAAGATTATGGCGACAGACCAAAATTTTTGAGTAATATTAATTTATTATAATTTAATAATATTAATATATAATATAATATTAATTTATTAATGAATTATTATGTAAATATTAACGTATTTTCTCTCGATGTTTAAACGCCCTTTACAATATAGCGATTATGTCAATGACGGCGAATTATAGCAAAAACGATCGTAATAGATTTTGAATATCTCTTCAGGGTGATGTTATCCCGAAATCTCGTAAATTAAAAGTCACTCTTAACTAGATAAACAAAAAAGTTGTAGATCTTTGAATATTTAGACGAAATATCTTTATTCGTATCTAGACTAAATTTTGTTTATCCCACTATATGATGCATTGAAATCCGCATATTTTACTTCAAAAATCCGCATATTTTGCTTTATGGATGGATACAGCCCCGAAAGATAAAACCTTTCGAGATTTCCTGTTTTTAGTGAATATTTAAAGACACCTTGCAATTTTTAAACTAAAAATATCCATTTTTAGACAACTCATAATATTAAGTAAGCACATTTTCACTCACTTTCTTCGTTGCGGTTTTTAATCGAAAATATAGGTTTCTAATTTATATTTACAGCGAGAAAAAATGTACGCAAAAGTTGATATCGGTGCTTCAAAGAAAATAATAAAAAAAAACAGCTTTCCTGCAATAATAAATCAAAATTCAAGCAATTTGGATGATTTGAATGTGACTTCTAGTGATAAACTAACAGACACGAAGGTTAGACATTTCATTTTCTACGGAGGATGTGGAGGTACTCCATTTCATCCCGAAACTAAAAAATTTGGCGATTATAATCTTACTAAAGCTGATAGAGAGAGGCAAAATCTATTTAATACCTTTCTTCGGCCATTCGCAGAAAAATAGAAAACAGTATTATTTAACTCTATAAAATTTTATGAAACAGGAATCAAAATATCGTTCTCAAAGTCAGATATATTAAAAAGTTATATTCACTTCTTCGAGTCCTCGCTTTGGGATTTTGACTCAATCAGTTAAAACCTATACTTGCATCCTTGAAGATTTCAAATCTTCCATATCATCGCGATGATAAAGATATTAAAATTCTACAAAAAAAACATTCAATATTACGAAACCCCGCACTGTAATGGGGAAGAGCGGATTCCCCCTACGCACTGGCTTTTGCTCCGCCCCCGAAGAGCAGGCCAAAATTCAGTCCAAAACGGCTGCAACCCTTTTCTAGGGTATAATTTTGGTTTTACGGTGAGTAGTTATGAGAAATTCACCTTTCTACACTGCAACTAGTGCCATACATGGGGACACTGATCCTCCAGATGCTGCAAGCCCATGATTTTTGGTGTCTGTGGCTCATCAACCTGTCCGGCCGTGAAGTCCGGCGGGAAATGTCCTACTCCCCCCATCCTGCTCAAACTGTGGTAGAAGCTATCCTGCGAAGACCAAGACGTGTTCTCACTTCAAAAGCTATCATAGCAAGTTCATCAAGACGCCGTAAGCGAAGACTACAGAATCCTTCGCTCACTCAGGCTCAAGAATGGCCGATGGAGATCTACTGCGGGTAGTAGATATGCGGGTTAACTCGGCAATAAAAAAGATGGAGGACCTGGTAACATCAGTTAAATCAGTCTTCTGTGCCAATCCGGTCGTCCCTACATCTACTGCTGTTCCCGTATCAAGAAGAGGGGGCTTCAGCACATGCCATCCCCCATCAAGATTGGGAAGATGCTCAAAGGGAAGAATCAGGGAAATGAAGATACTGCCCATGGGCAAGTACCTACCCTGGATGGTACTAGTGGGGAAGGGCAACCTTCTCGTCCCAAGCTCTGTCTAGGTAGGCAATCCCACATCCAAATCATCCATCACAATGCAGAGTACTCGTGAATTATTTCACTAAATATCCTTCAGTAGAATTCGGGAGGTGATTCTGCCCTTAGACTTCTATATGGTAGAGATGCAGATGTTATAGTTTTCAGGAGACGCGGTCTATCCGTACCCCCAGGACATTACTCGATTTATCCAAAAGCACATCTGTTCCCACTATACTCTGTATATAACCCCACCTCATTCCTCTTCATCTCAAGGACTCTTGACCTTAGTTAAGTGCTCATTAAGGTCCTCCCTCCAACTCAATTACTCGATATTATAACCTTCAATATTATAAATGATTATTAAACAACAATATCAAACTTTAACTAAAACGCTCAGAAGAACGAGACAAATTATTATTAGTTCATCGAATTCAGATATTTCAGTCATCACAGCGTATTATCGAAGATTATATTTAATACATTAAAAAATAAAAAAACTAATATTTAAATCAAATATATCAGATAATATTTTAGACATATAATAATATCAGACATATATAATCAAATATATCAGACAAGTACCGAAGGGCAAAAATAGCTTGAGTTCAAGCAGTTATCGATGCAAAGAAGGCGACTTAGGAGAAGTGTGGAGAGCACATAGAACTTGATTGCAGATCAGCTTCAGAGATGTTCTGGACGACTATCAGGAACCTTTGTGTTGGAAAGCAGAAAGCTCCTAAAACTGCCATGACAAGAGAGTATCTATGCTTACTGACATTAAAGAAATTCTTTGTTGTTGGAAAGAGCATTTTAAAAGTCTCTTTAATCCGATCGATAAGCTTTTTCTGGTAGAAGTAGAGCCTTTGGAACCAACGAAAGAACTCATATAATTGAAAGAGGTCATTGCTGTTGTTAAAAAACTTCGTAATGACAGGTCTTCTGGTGTAGACGAGATTCGACCTGAAGCTTAAAATGCTCTCGACTTTGTTGGCATTAAGTTGCTAATACGGATCTTTAACGCTTCATTGAAGTCGTCAAGGTTTCGAGTGAGTACCGAACTGGGGTGGTGGTACTGATCTCTAAGAAAGGTGACCGAAGAGTGTGCTCCAATTATCGGAGCATCACTCTTATTAGCTAAACTAGTAAGATATTTTCTAGGATTCGTAAGTTACGGATACGGCCTATAGTTGAAGGACAGTTCCAAGAGGAACAATGCAGCTTTCGTCCATGTCGTAGAACTACGGATCGGCTGTTTACTCTCTCAACTATCCACAAACGGTCTCGGGAGTTCGCTTAACCGGTCTACATGTGTTTTGTAGATTTGCAGAAGGCGTTTGACCGAGTTCCGCGAAAGAGGTTGTGGGAGGTACTAAGGGAGTATAGAGTGCCACACTATCTTCGGGTAGCTGTGGCTTCTCTGTATGAACAAATTATGAGTTGTATTCGTGTTATGGTAGGAAGTCTGAATCATTTGCAGGAAAACGTTGTGGCCTCAGGTTGTACTGTGTCCACTTTTCTTACTTGTTTACACGAATAACATTTCGAGACGGGATGCACTGACGAATGTCGTTCTTCAATTCGGTTCCATCAGGATACCATCTAAGCTTTCTGTAGATGACGTTGTCTTGTTGGCTTCTTGTATAAAGGCCTACTAGAACGATTCACGATGGATTGCCAAGTGGCTAAATGTTGGTTAGTACCTCCAAGACTGTCTCTATGTATTTGTCTCAGATTCAGCTGCCAATGTTAATCCGAATTAGAGAAAAGGTTCTTTCTGATGTGATTGATTTTAATTATGTTGGGCTATTGTTCTCGAAAGACGACAGGAACATCGAGATTAAGAAGCAGTTTTCTGTGGCTAACGCAGCAATGTGTTCTATGTACAGGTATGTCGTGGTAAAGCTAGAGTTAAGTCTTCGGACAAAGCTTTTAGTTTATCACGCAATCTTCGTATCCATCTTAACATATGGTAATGAGCTTTGGGTTATGACAGGCAGGATAATATTTCGGATACAGGGGACCGAAATGAGGTTCCTTCGGGGGGGGGTTGCCGGTCTAAGCCTTAGAAATAGGGTGAGGAATTCGGTCATCGGGGATAGACTCAGAGTAAAGCTGCTTCTCTACATCGAAGAAAGTCACTTGAGGTGGCTAGGACACGTTCTAAGGATGTTCAGTGATCGCCTTTCTCTGAAGGTTTCAAAGACAGACTCTCTGGAACAGGACCTCGAGGTAGACCTCGATATCGGTGCAGAGATCAAATCTCCAAACTGGCCGAAGACCGCGTTGGGCTATCTTAAAAAGAACTCTGGTCTGTCCGCAAGGATTTGGATGTCTGGAGCAGTTTGTTTCGTACACCGCACTAACGACTTGACAACTTGAAAGTAATGACAAAAAAATCTTGTGTAATTTTATTTTTTCTTCTGAAGAAATAATATTTAATAATTTTAGAAAATTAACAATTACAATATAATAATATTATAATTATATTATAATAAATATTTAAATTATAATAATTTAATATTTTAATAATATTTAAAAACGCTTATTCATAATAAACATTATATAAAAGTTTATTAAAAAAAGGTTTATACAAACGTTTACTTTTTTCAGTACAGCGCTCAGACGAACGAGACAAATTATTATTAGTTCATTGAATTCAGATATTTCAGTCATCACAGCGTATTATCGAAGATTATATTTAATACATTTTAAAATACAAAAAAAACTAATATTTATATCAAATATATCAGATAATCTACATTTAGATATTGTATATGGATTCAATATTATAAACGATTATTAAACAATAATATCAAACTTTAACTAATGCGCTCAGACGAACGAGACAAATTATTATTAGTTCATCGAATTCAGATATTTCAGTCATCACAGCGTATTATCGAAGATTATATTTTATACATTTTAAAATACAAAAAAAACTAATATTTATATCAAATATATCAGATAATCTACATTTAGATATTGTATATGGATTCAATATTAAAAAAATATTAAAAAATAATATCAAACTTTAACTAATGCGCTCAGACGAACGAGACAAATTATTATTAGTTCATCGAATTCAGATATTTCAGTCATCACAGCGTATTATCGAAGATTATATTTTATACATTTTAAAATACAAAAAAAACTAATATTTATATCAAATATATCAGATAATCTACATTTAGATATTGTATATGGATTCAATATTATAAACGATTATTAAACAATAATATCAAACTTTAACTAATGCGCTCAGATGAACGAGACAAATTATTATTAGTTCATCGAATTCAGATATTTCAGTCATCACAGCGTATTATCGAAGATTATATTTTATACATTTTAAAATACAAAAAAAACTAATATTTATATCAAATATATCAGATAATCTACATTTAGATATTGTATATGGATTCAATATTAAAAAAAATATTAAAAAATAATATCAAACTTTAACTAATGCGCTCAGACGAACGAGACAAATTATTATTAGTTCATCGAATTCAGATATTTCAGTCATCACAGCGTATTATCGAAGATTATATTTAATACATTTTAAAATACAAAAAAAACTAATATTTATATCAAATATATCAGATAATCTACATTTAGATATTGTATATGGATTCAATATTATAAACGATTATTAAACAATAATATCAAACTTTAACTAATGCGCTCAGACGAACGAGACAAATTATTATTAGTTCATCGAATTCAGATATTTCAGTCATCACAGCGTATTATCGAAGATTATATTTTATACATTTTAAAATACAAAAAAAACTAATATTTATATCAAATATATCAGATAATCTACATTTAGATATTGTATATGGATTCAATATTAAAAAAAATATTAAAAAATAATATCAAACTTTAACTAATGCGCTCAGACGAACGAGACAAATTATTATTAGTTCATCGAATTCAGATATTTCAGTCATCACAGCGTATTATCGAAGATTATATTTTATACATTTTAAAATATAAAAAAAAACTAATATTTATATCAAATATATCAGATAATCTACATTTAGATATTGTATATGGATTCAATATTAAAAAAAATATTAAAAAATAATATCAAACTTTAACTAATGCGCTCAGACGAACGAGACAAATTATTATTAGTTCATCGAATTCAGATATTTCAGTCATCACAGCGTATTATCGAAGATTATATTTTATACATTTTAAAATACAAAAAAACTAATATTTATATCAAATATATCAGATAATCTACATTTAGATATTGTATATGGATTCAATATTATAAACGATTATTAAACAATAATATCAAACTTTAACTAATGCGCTCAGATGAACGAGACAAATTATTATTAGTTCATCGAATTCAGATATTTCAGTCATCACAGCGTATTATCGAAGATTATATTTTATACATTTTAAAATACAAAAAAACTAATATTTATATCAAATATATCAGATAATCTACATTTAGATATTGTATATGGATTCAATATTAAAAAAATATTAAAAAATAATATCAAACTTTAACTAATGCGCTCAGACGAACGAGACAAATTATTATTAGTTCATCGAATTCAGATATTTCAGTCATCACAGCGTATTATCGAAGATTATATTTTATACATTTTAAAATACAAAAAAAACTAATATTTATATCAAATATATCAGATAATCTACATTTAGATATTGTATATGGATTCAATATTATAAACGATTATTAAACAATAATATCAAACTTTAACTAATGCGCTCAGATGAACGAGACAAATTATTATTAGTTCATCGAATTCAGATATTTCAGTCATCACAGCGTATTATCGAAGATTATATTTTATACATTTTAAAATACAAAAAAAACTAATATTTATATCAAATATATCAGATAATCTACATTTAGATATTGTATATGGATTCAATATTAAAAAAAATATTAAAAAATAATATCAAACTTTAACTAATGCGCTCAGACGAACGAGACAAATTATTATTAGTTCATCGAATTCAGATATTTCAGTCATCACAGCGTATTATCGAAGATTATATTTTATACATTTTAAAATACAAAAAAAAACTAATATTTATATCAAATATATCAGATAATCTACATTTAGATATTGTATATGGATTCAATATTATAAACGATTATTAAACAATAATATCAAACTTTAACTAATGCGCTCAGACGAACGAGACAAATTATTATTAGTTCATCGAATTCAGATATTTCAGTCATCACAGCGTATTATCGAAGATTATATTTTATACATTTTAAAATACAAAAAAAACTAATATTTATATCAAATATATCAGATAATCTACATTTAGATATTGTATATAGATTCAATATTTTAAAAAATATTCAATATATCAAAAATGGTCTTATTGTACACATTTTGTCATCAAATTTCGCCGTTGATCTGTCATCAATCGGAAATGCTTGGCGAGCAAATAATGCCTCCATTTCTTCAGCGCTTCAACTATAGCCAGAACCTTTTTCTCAACTGATGAATAATTATACAATGTTGTAGGGAGTGTTTTTGAAAATAACGCAACAGGTTGTAATTCTTGAGAAAGTACAACACCGATTGCGAAGTTTAAAGCGAACGTTTCTACTGTTAGCATCTTGGTAGGATAGAAAGTGAATAAATTAAATCAGCTGACTGAGTCTACGTATTATATATTGCAAATTAAAAATAATGCAAAATAAAAGTTAAATAGTTAAATAATAAAAAATTAATTAATAATAAATAATTGTTATAAGATTTTATATAATTTATATCAAGATGAATTAAAAATCACTCTTCTATTACTCTTTTATTATAATAAAATATTAATGTAAATATTTGTGAAATATTAATCATAAAGATAAGGCACCGAGATTAAATAAAACTAATCTTCAAGATCACTATTTAAATGGTTTATTGGCAATCAACCATTTAATAAAAATAAAGATATATGCATTAAGGTTTCAAGCAATATTTAATTGTTCCCATTTCAGTGAAAACAAAACTTGTTTCTTTTAATTGTTCCCATTTCAGTGAAAACAAAACTTGTTTCTTATGAATAAATGCTATACGTATTCTCCCATTTCAGTGAAAACAAAACTTGTTTCTTATGAATAAATGCTATACGTATTCAAACTTATGGCTAATTGTGATACCATTGCTTTATAAATTAAAAAGGCTAACTGATTCTATGTATTTTATTTTGCAAATTTAAAATAATGCAAAATAAAAGTTAAATAGTTAGATAAAACAAATTAATTAATAATAAATAATTGTAATAAGATTTTATATAATTTATTTCAAGATGAATTATTAACTGAAATTTAAAATAAACGTCATTTTTATGAATTGACTAATAAATAACAGACGTTGTATCAGAATAAGGATTAGAGGTCATCAGGAGGAACTGCTATGCTATCAGGTTTCGGCCCCTAACTCCTCTACCCAACATAGCAGCGGGGCCAAATACATGCTAATGATGTATTTCCTCTGAAATAACTATCTAGTATCTTATTCTAATACAAAGTATATTATTTATTATCCATCCATAAAAATTTGCCACTTAAGAGTTTAAATTTATTCTTTATATTATTGTGTTGATTTATATATTTTACTATTTTCTTCTTAAAATGTTGAAAAAATAAAAATAGAAAAATATTTTATATTGTCTAATACAAATTGATAATTATGAATATCTAATTCAAGCATGAAATGCTTGATATTTAATGCGAATTATTGTTTATACAAGCCGATATCAATAATATCGTTTTACATATTTTTATAATTAAAAATATATTATATATACAGTAACAAATACATTTTAATTTTAAATATTGACTGACCTTATGTTCTATAAGTTTCTCCTTTATGTCACGCAAATTACCATCAGTAAATACAAAACCAATATTCTGCTTTACATGCGGAATAAGCTTTTCAAATGCTGGATTCTTTTCGATTTGGGAACTGATAGCTTTACGAATACGTGTGTTTTTGCCCATTATTAAAACTGCTTGTCCTCTCAGATTTATGCGGATTTTCTGCATCTGATGTGAACTAATATTGTCAGCGTTTACAATCAGACAACTAGGGTACTGGTCCAATAGTTCCTAAATAAGAATAATATCGGCATTCTATTATCTATTCCGTAAACTAAAAATATATTGTACTTTATAGATATTTTAAATTTACAAAAAATGAACATATTTTAAATTTTTTGATGACATTTAGATATTAATTTTTATTCAAATAGACATATTGGTTAGAAATTTTATTATTAATATACAACGAACTAGTTGAGTCCGAGGACGTTGTTTTCGAGTTAACTGATTAAAATTACCAAATATTTATTATTAATCACAATAAGAAAAGCACACAAAAAACACTTTGGCACATCGCTAGAGATATAATGAATGATGAAATATAATTAATGTATAATTAATAGTTAATTATTAAAAATTATTATTAATTAATTATTAATAATAAATCATTAAACCAGCAACTTGTATAATGTTGTAATAATTAACCTAAGATAATTAAAAAATATTTAAATGTATTAGTGGAAAAACACTTAAGTATATAAAATATATCTTAAGTATAGTAAAATATCTATACGATTTTATTTTTCATGTTATCTAAAAAAATTCGATGTAAATTCGATGCTAAGCGATTCGGCAATAATATTCATTGAAAATCGAAATCATCTAGAGTTTGTCTCTGTGTAGTGATCAACTAATCACATAAACTTTATATTAAACTTTATATATAGTTTAATTTATATCAAACTAAATGCATTTACTACATATGTATATGCCACTATAATCTATTCGCCTATTCGACATTCCGTGACTCACTTTGCAATTAGCTCTGCTCATATTGGTGTAAATTAATAATAATTTATAAGTAAAGTCGAAAATTATTTGTCGGCTTTCCAAATTATGCCATCAGCTGCTGGTGATAATATAAAATCATAATTTTAATATTTCGTTAATTTAAAACATTTTACATGTTCCACAAATAAACTTTGTTCATTATGAATTCTCTAAAAAGGTGTTTTAAAATTATAAAAAATTACGTTTTTAAATTGTTTTAAAAAATGGATTCTATTTTAGCACAAAATATTTAATAAAAATTGAAACTGAACGCAATTCAGCGATAACATTTGATCATTTTACTAGTTAGCACCTCGCTAAATCACGATAAGTGTACTGACACTACAAATCATGTTATTTTACATTTGCAACATGTTATAATCGAGTATTCATCGTATTAAACATAGATAAATTAAAAAATCCAAAATTTCAAACCGAATTATAATTAGTTAATAAATGCTATAAACAGTTAAATATACCAGAAATCGGGAGAGAAACTCGTTCTTCCATGCTCTTTTGTCGGTCTTTAGAAGAGACATCTGAAAGTGCAGTTGGAATAATAATAATTTCAAAAAGTATTTTTTTACATTCAGATCAGATTTGTCTAATTTATAAATCAATGGATTCATTTAAAGGATGCTTGACTCATTGTTGTATATGGGATATACTAATGCTTGATTTTAAAAATGTAAAAGAGAAGATCAAAATATAAAACGATCATAAAGCTCAATTTTATCATCGATTTGTTAAAGGAATGATCGATTAATAAAAGATACCGAAAGACGTTAAGAAAAATACTGAAAACTGGATAAACCGTAGCTTTCAGGTAAATCGCAAATTTACGAATTGCGGATTATAATTAATTTAAATCAGATATCATAAAATAAAGCATTAAGTTAGCAATCAAAAATTCACATTCATTACTTTTAGAACGATTTACGTATATTTTTAGACTACGAGAGTGTAATGCAAACCAGTAGTTTTATAAAAAAAGAGAGAAGTATAATGCCCACCCCCAGCTCATGCCCTTCTAAATTCTCTAATCATGGCGGCATCGTCGCATTCGCCAGTCATCCCGCGTATATTCGCAAAATCACTTCCCCTTTCAGTCCTTGCTCTTTTGAACTACTCACTTGTAGTTCTTCTATCCCGATCACTCTAGATCTCGCCATTGTATACCGTCCTGGTTCATCAGCTCCTACATCCTTATTTTTTACCTAACTCGCTGACCTTCTGTCTCACTGTTCTTTGTCCTCAATCCCTTAAATCGTTCTTGGCGACTTCAACATCCGCCTCGACCGCCCCTCTTCCACCGAGTCCATCCAGTTCATCAACATTCTATCCAACTATAACTACAAACCCATCTCCACTGCCCCCACACATATCTTTGGTGGGGCACTCGACATCATCGCTGTCCCCGATCATTTTGCTGCCTACACCTCACTGTCCATCTCTGATCCTGGTCTATCCGATCACTTTCTGGTTACCCTTGATCTCATTCACAACCACACCCCTCCTCACACACCTGCAATCCTACGTCGCCCTTGGAGACATCTTGACCTCTACCTTCTCCGCTCTACCTTACTCAAATCATCTCTATAAATACCCACAATAACATATTCATCTCCTCACGATCTCGTCTTTCTTTTCGACTCTGAACTCACATCAACTCTCGATATTCTCTTGCCCTTCAAGCCTAACCCATACCGTCGCTTGCACCGTGCCCCATGTTTGACATCAAATGCCTACTCTCAAAGCGTCGACTCCGTCATGCTTTGAGAGTCTATCATCGCTCTCTCAGACTGATTTCCGCTCGATCACTCCGTATTTCCGTGATACCCATCTTGCTCATCGCCGGTCTCATCTTAACCTACTACGTACCAAATGCAACTTTTTCCGGCAGCATAAAATCATCACTTCATTCAACTCTAAGACTCTATGGCAAACTTTTAATTCAATCCTTGCTCGCTCATCATCGCCGTGCAACATCAATCCCCACGATTATTCATCATTTCTCCAGACCAAAGTATCCACGTTGCTCTCTCACACTCCGGTGTCCAAAGTATCCAATACTACCCCGCCTACCATCATCCTTCCGGAACTCTTTCATCTTCTCTCTGCCTTACCTTCCGAAGTCTCATCTGTTCTCATGTCCTTGCCCAGCAAAACCTCATCTGTCAATCCAAGTCTACCCACATACTTAAATCCATATGCTCATCAATATCCCCTGTTTTCACAACCTTGTTTAACTTGTCCATCCACAGTCGTATCTTCCCTTCACACTGGAAATCCGCAATCGTTCGTCCCCTCCTAAAGAAACAATCGCTCGAACCCTCCATTCCTTCTAGCTATATCCCCATTTCACTACTCCCTACTCTTTCTAAGCTCTTAGAACGCCTCATCTTAATACAGATCAACGATTATCTCTCCTCATCCAATCTGTACCCTCCTTTCCAATCCGCTTTCCGCTCTAATCACTCCACAAAAATCACCTGCATGAAAGTTTACAACGACTTACTCATTTCTCGAGACAAGGCTCTATATAGTGTTCTCATCTCCCTCGACCTCTCCTCCGCCTTCGACATAGTCGATCACTCCGTCCTCCTTTCTCGACTTCGTTATGATCATGGCTTTTCTTCTTCCTCCGTAGCATGGTTTGCCTCATCTATCCGACCGTTCCATTCGCGTCTATTCTAATTCATCATCCTCCCCTCCCATTCCAATTTTTTTGCAGGGTCCCACATGGTTCAGTTTTAGGTCCCCTGCTTTTCTCTCTTCTGCTTGGCGATCTCTCTCCGTTTATCAAACCTTTCTCCTTTAACGTCATGCAATACGCCGATGACATCATCATATATGCTCATGCACCCGCACATCGCATACACGATGTCGGCATTTCTGCCTCCAACTGTCTTTCTTCTATCTACAAAGATCTCTCTAATCTCCATCTCGTTCTAAACCTTGACAAGTCTAAAATAATGTGGATCCTTCCCCGTAAACAAAACATATATCCTCCCATTGTATCTTTTGCCTCATCGATCATCCCCATAGTACACAATCTCACTTTCTTAGGCTTCTATTTCGATGATCACCTTTCCCTTAAACCCTTCATCCATGAGAAGGTCCACTCCTCTAACTTAATTCTATGTGACATCCGCCGTATCCGCCCCCTTATCGACTTCCGTTCTTGTATGTATTTTCTTTCATCGCTTCTTTTCCCTAAAATCGATTACTGCCTTAGCATTTTCGCCAATTCTCCAAAATCCATCATCCTACCCCTGCAACGAATAATCAACTCCGACGTTCGAGTGCTCTTTCGTCTCCGTCGCTTCGACCACACATCCACATATCTTGCCCAACTCTCCTGGCCCACCATCCACATCCGCATCAAACTTCGTCTTCTTCTCGTAACTTTTCGTCTCATCGCTGTCGACTCCACATCGTTCATCAACCTTCCATTCTTAGACGACACTCGCCCCACCTCGCTATCGATGCGTTCCTGTCATACCCTCTTAATCCACGTTCCTAATTACTCCAACAAATATGGTCTTTGATCCTTCCTCGTCGCCGCCTCACTCGCCTGGAATCAACTCTCTATCGACGTCCGCCGCGCTCCCTCCTTTATCACATTCAAACACCTCCTCCGTTCACACCTTCTCGACACGCGATTTACATTTTTGTTTTGTTGTGGTCATGTACGCGTGCGCTGCACGCATTTGCTTCGTTAAAATAAATACTTTTTTTATACTGTAGAGATAAAAAAATATAAAAAAATATAAATAATGATAAATAATAAAAAATTATTATATAAGATTTTATATAATAAAAGGTTAAAATAAAAAATTGAAATATGAATTGATTCACAAATATTATACAATGTATCAGAATAAGGATTAGAAGTAGACAAGAGGAACTGCCACGCTATTAGGTAAAACAATCATAAAACAATTAAACACAAAAAATTAAGCATGAATAATTTGTTTCAAAAAATTGATTATTGAAATATTATTAAATATTATTATTGAAATAATTATATTAAAACTAAATCAATTTTAACTGAATTTCAACTTAATTATTTTTTTACATTTTCACTAGTCAACAGATGTATTGAAAGTTGCAGTATTATAAAAAAGATTTATCCTATTTTTCCAATTCTCATATTTTGCATAACGGAAGGTATTAGTAAGATACGTACGTGATTATTCGGTTTTCGACTGAGGATAATCAAATACGAGATTTTTAATTTTTAATTTTTTATGCTAAATATAAGAACCGGAAACAGGCGGTATTTAACGAAATGCTAATTTAAATACCGTCTTTTTCCGGTTCTCATATTTTGCATAACGAAAGTTATTAGTAAGATACGTACGTGATTATTCGGATTTCGACTGAGGATAATCAAATACGAGATTTTTAATTTTTAATTTTTTATGCTAAATATAAGAACCGGAAACAGGCGGTATTTAACGAAATGCTAATTTAAATACCGCCTTTTTCCGGTTCTCATATTTTGCATAACGGAAGGTATTAGTAAGATACGTACGTGATTATTCGGTTTTCGACAGAGGATAATCAAATACGAGATTTTTAATTTTTAATTTTTTATGCTAAATATAAGAACCGGAAACAGGCGGTATTTAACGAAATGCTAATTTAAATACCGCCTTTTTCCGGTTCTCATATTTTGCATAACGGAAGGTATTAGTAAGATACGTACGTGATTATTCGGTTTTCGACTGAGGATAATCATATTAGGAGATATTTAATTTTTAATTTTTTTATGCTAAATATAAGAACCGGAAACAGGCGGTGTTTAAGTAAATGCTAATTTAAATACCGCCTTTTTCCGGTTCTCATATATTGAATAACGAAAGTTATTAGTAAGATACGTACGTGATTATTCGGTTTTCGACTGAGGATAATCATATTACGAGATATTCAATTTTTAATTTTTTATGCTAAATATAAGAACCGGAAACAGGCGGTATTTAACGAAATGCTAATTTAAATACCGCCTTTTTCCGGTTCTCATATTTTGCATAACGGAAGGTATTAGTAAGATACGTACGTGATTATTCGGATTTCGACTGAGGATAATCATATTACGAGATATTTAATTTTTAATTTTTTATGCTAAATATAAGAACCGGAAACAGGCGGTATTTAACGAAATGCTAATTTAAATACCGCCTTTTTCCGGTTCTCATATTTTGCATAACGGAAGGTATTAGTAAGATACGTACGTGATTATTCGGTTTTCGACTGAGGATAATCATATTACGAGATATTTAATTTTTAATTTTTTATGCTAAATATAAGAACCGGAAACAGGCGGTATTTAACGAAATGCTAATTTAAATACCGCCTTTTTCCGGTTCTCATATTTTGCATAACGAAAGTTATTAGTAAGATACGTACGTGATTATTCGGATTTCGACTGAGGATAATCATATTACGAGATATTTAATTTTTAATTTTTTATGCTAAATTTAAGAACCGGAAACAGGCGGTGTTTAAGTAAATGCTAATTTAAATACCGCCTTTTTCCGGTTCTCATATATTGAATAACGAAAGTTATTAGTAAGATACGTACGTGATTATTCGGTTTTCGACTGAGGATAATCATATTACGAGATATTTAATTTTTAATTTTTTATGCTAAATATAAGAACCGGAAACAGGCGGTGTTTAACTAAATGCTAATTTAAATACCGCCTTTTTCCGGTTCTCATATTTTGCATAACGGAAGGTATTAGTAAGATACGTACGTGATTATTCGGATTTCGACTGAGGATAATCAAATACGAGATTTTTAATTTTTAATTTTTTATGCTAAATATAAGAACCGGAAACAGGCGGTATTTAACGAAATGCTAATTTAAATACCGTCTTTTCCTGTTCTCATATTTTGCATAACGGAAGGTATTAGTAAGAAACGTACGTGATTATTCGGTTTTCGACTGAGGATAATCAAATACGAGATTTTTAATTTTTAATTATTTTATGCTAAATATAAGAACCGGAAACAGGCGGTGTTTAAGTAAATGCTAATTTAAATACCGCCTTTTTCCGGTTCTCATATTTTGCATAACGGAAGGTATTAGTAAGATACGTACGTGATTATTCGGTTTTCGACTGAGGATAATCATATTACGAGATATTTAATTTTTAATTTTTTATGCTAAATATAAGAACCGGTAACGCGGTATTTAACTAAATATATTCAAATATTTGCAACCTTTAGCCTTAACTTATGAATTTCGTGATTCCACGGCTTGTGCATCTTTAGAATTAAAATGCTTTAACGGAGATTATCCTGTATACTCCCTAGTAAAAGTACCTCGACAAATATCTAGGGAATTCTTTTTAAAAGATTTGTTTTGTTGATACTGTAGTGCAAAAAAAATTGTCAAATGTATTTGACATAGTTCGTATGAAAAATGAACTTAAAAAAGTTTATTTTTACGTGGCAAATGCGTGCCGGCGCTCGCTTACATGACCACAACAACAAAAAACAAAAATCTAAATCAAGTGTAAAAAAGGTAGGTACGGAGACGGCATTTGAATGCAATAAAGGAGGGAGTGCGGTTGGCGTCGAGTGGAAGCTGATTCCATGCAAGTGAGGCGGCTACGAGAAAGCATAGGAGACCGTAGTTATTAGAGTAATTTGTAACGTAGAGTAACAGGGAATTACGGGAACGCAGTGATAGAGAGAGGTGGGACGAGTGTCGTCTATGAAAGGGAGGTTGATTAACGATGGAGGGCAGACAGGGATGAGACGAAAAGTTACGAGAAGACGGAGTTGTATGCGAATGTGAATATTGGGTTAGGAGAGTTGAGCAAGATATGTGGATGTTGAACGACGTAGTTAATGATGCGTTGTAGGGGTACGATCATGGATTTTAGAGAATTGGCGAAAATACTGAGGCAGTAATCGATTTTAGGGAAAAGAAACGATGAAAGAAGAGACATACAGGAACTGAAGTCGATAAGGGGGTGGATACGGCGGATGTCACGGAGAATTAAGTTAGACGAGCGGACCTTGTCACGGACCAAGGGTTTAATGGAAAAGTGATCATCAAAATGGAATCCTAAGAAAATGAGATTGTTATGAGCCCTGTTCGTTATATATTGCCTAAGCATAATAATACAATATAAATACATCCAGCCATAAGCTCAACTGACTCATTTCCATCCTTTAAACGCAGTATCCGCTCTTGTTTATCTTTTAATGATTGATTCAGTTATTCCAACTATTTAAAATTCTCCCACACATCAACATCAATCTATTGATATTGATTATACTTTTGTTTGTTGTTATTGTTCATTTTTAATTTTGTAATACTGTAAATTTCTAATTTAACGGATTCGTAAGTGGATGTACATCCATAATAGCCGCTTTAATAAACCTATATTCTTTAATATAAAAATATGTTATATGTAGTACATGTTATCATGTAAAACAGCAAAGTAGACTATTTTATATTTGGTAACACTATATGGTATAACCCATTGATATCCTACCTTAATCCTACCTCAATATTCATTTACTATTTGTAAATTAGCATAATCCACACTTCAGGGATCTATTCAACAATCTACGGCAAGGCATTTTTTGATCGCAAGGATAGAAGTATGGATTATCTAAAGCATACGCACGCATTGAAGAGTTGAATCCGAACATAGGTGGATGCTTCCTGGTTAGAGCAAATTTCAAAATACGTAGGCATTAATCTGTTGCCTTTTTGTTAGGTACAAGTCCTGATTTGTTAGGCATGATTTAACTTTAATACTTATGAAAGGTCGTCGGTTGGTTATTTTGGACCAACGTTTGGGATGCGTGCTTTGATATCACAAAGATATTGAGGCTGATAACATCTCAAGCCACAACTTAACATAATTAAAGGCGAGTTGACAAAAAAAATCATGTATTAATAACTTAATTGATCGTTAGGATGTAATTTAAACAAGTATCATGTCTCATTCAGACTCAACTATATTTACCGCACCGAATTTAATAATCAGGGTTCGTAGACAAATACGAAAGAAATACAAACAGAAGTCGACTTATGGTTCATCAATAAATTCCTCATTTGAGCGAGTATAACTACAATATTAGCACGGGCAAATATATTATTCGGTTGATTGTTCAGAACAAATACTAAACTTTAGTGAAAACTAAATGCAAAATATTTTAACGTTTCTTTTTTCCACTGATTGAAATTTATTTTTGATTTGAATTATATTAATTCCAAATGAAAGGTGTAATTTCGGATTAAATTATAGTAAACCATTAGCTTGTTGCAAGATATCAGCAAATGATAAAGTTATTAATTAATGAAACGAGTAAAGTTTTATTATTTATCTTAAAGTCAAATGTTCAATGGCTAACTGCTATCATCATTAGGATATAAAATATGATAAAATACTAAAATAAAAAATATATTTTATTGCTAATAATGTAACACGAAATCCAAAACTATTATGGGCTTATGTTCGTCGTAACAGAACCCTTAACACAGAAATCAAGTATATACTTAATGTGGAGGGATGTGTGATAACTTCTCAAAGTGGTATAGTGGAATGCCTTGCTACGTATTTTTCGCTACCGGAAAATGATTAACCCAGAGCTTATATCACTTCGGATGGTGTAGCATTAGGGCAATCTTCGCGTTTTCTTCCAGTAACGATTAGTGAGATTGTAAGTCAGCTTGATCAGCTTGACCCATTTAGATCTACCAGCCCTGATGACATTTCTCAGTTTCTCTTGAAGAATTCGTCTAGATATTTGGATCCTTCTCTTCTTGCTATTTTTGAGAACAGTTTGACAAGTGGATGTGTTTCTGATGTCTGGAAAACTGCCATCGTAATTACGATCTCAAAGAAAACCATTGCAACGGCTTGTACTGACTATATACCAATCAGCCTGACTAGTTCTCTATGCAAAGTACTTGAAAAGTTGATCGCCACCAGGATCAGGCATCACTTGAGGGAACTCAGAATAATGTCGTCTTCTCAACACGATTTCCTCCCTAGTCGTTCCTACTTAACTAACTTATTGACTTCACGCGAAATGTGGGTTGAGGCGGTCAGTCGCGGCCAATCAATCAATGTGGTATTCATTGACTTTTCAAGAGCATTCGATCGAGTGCAGCATAAGAGCTTGGTAGCATTACTATTTAACTACGGTATTCCTGTAATGTTGTGTAAGTGGGTTCAAGATATCCTACGTAATCGATTCTTTAGAGTGAGAGTTAACACCCATCTTTCCACTCTCATACGCGTTTACTGTGGTGTTCCGCAGGATACCGTACTAGGACCTCTGCTGTTTATTGTGTTCCTTAACGATTCGTTGCTTTGGATTCAGAGTTCCTGTCTTGCTTTTGCTGACGACCTCAAACTATGGTATGTAGATGATATTGATCCGCTTGGCATTTCCCTGCAGGAAGACCTTAATGAAATATACCGATCGAGTGAGGCTACTGGTATGAAGATCAATGTTGACAAATGTGGCCACATCAAATTAGGAAGGCGTTGCGATGACCGTCATTTTCGCCTAGGAACTTCAATTCGTAATGTCGTCATGGAATATAGGAATCTGGGTGTCATGATGCATAGGACATTGAAATCTCGATCAAATACAGAGTTTGCCTATAGCCAGGCTTTGCGAGCTATGTACTGCGTCAAAAGTGCATTTAATCGTATTAATCCATATGTTTTAAACGGCTTTCTGCGCTCTTGTCCGCCCGCGTATAGAGTACTGCGTGCAAGCAGTTTTTCTGTACACTAAGGGAGAGTTCAATAGACTAGAGTCAATATTCGTAGAGGTTCTCGAATATGTATGGGTGGATCATATTCATATCGTGGGCGTCTTGAATTTTTAACGTTACCATTATATTACCTATATTACCTAGATCTTATTTCATTGTGGCGAATGGTTAATGGGATATATGGGTTTCCATCGTGCTATGTTAAAGTTTGTTCTCAGACGCGTCTTGACCACCCATTGAAACTATTTAAGTTTCCCCACGGTAAAGTAGTGAGTTTAGCTAAGCTCTCACATTGAGCATTAAACGCCTAGAACACGTTGCCAGGAGAAATATCATGTACCAAGGACTTCTCTCAATTTAAAGTTTAACTGCGTCAGTGGATTAACGATCATGTTATTCCGGATGTGTACAATATTATTATGTAGACAAGATCTGCCTTTCAAAAAAATATGTAGACAAGATCTGCCTTTCATCGCCCGGAATAAATTTCATCAAGTCCGCTCGCCATCGAACAATGACTGTATTTTATCTAATTGAGTCTAGCCCTGCGTGACAGATTCTTGGGTCTCCTTGTGGAACAGCCGAATACATTAAGAATTTTGCGAAATCAAGGATCAAACTTTGGTTTAGGATGGTGGAAAAAATAAGCGAACTCGCAGAAGTTGATGCTCAAATAACCTATTACGTTTTTTTTTCACGCGCTTCAACATAAATGGAGGTACTGAATGCGCACATGCCCGACAGAGGGATCATAATTCACACCTCTTGAGAAATCAATTACAAAAATTCTTCTTCCCAATTTACTTGGACAAAACAACGTTAAAAAAGAAATCATGGAGATATATATGCTGCCACGAAACATGGAGGAATAGGTATATCAAATCCCATAGAAGAAGCCGAGATGGAATATCATCATTCGATACGGATATGTACGCCCCTAATTATGGGAATGTCGGGAACATGCTTAGGCAATGCTCAGAAATGTGCGGTTGCCGAGATAAAACAGGAAAGAAATTTAGCATCTCGCCTAAAATATGAGAGGATATTGACAAGTTTGGACACCGAGAAGAAGCAAGTCGTGATATATGCTTCACAACGTGGGACGTTATCTTGGTGTAACAATCAACCGACACACGACAAACATACACAACTGACCACCCAATAATTTCGAGATGCCATGTGTGCTAGATATAATCTTCCACTAAGAAATGCAATACAAAGATGTGCATGCGGATCACCATCTACAGTTAATCATGCTATGTCATGTCGAAACGGAGGTGTCACAATTATCAGGCATAACATTGTTCGTGATATTTTAGCTAACGAACTCGCTAAAGTGTGTTGTGATGTTTCTACAGAACCGATATTACAACCTGTACCCCGAAACCACGTATTTGAGAGATCAACGACATGTACTGACATTCAGGCAAGATCAGATATTGTTTGCCGGGGTTTATAAGGCGGGAAAATGGTGCGGTCATTTTTGGACATTTGTATATACAACCCACTTGCACCTTCATATTCCAACAGAACACCCCGAGAATGCAATGTCTACCACGAACAACGGAAAATTGCAAAGTACGCTGAACGAATTAACGAAATCGAACGATCCGCTTTCTTTCCGATGGTCTTCTCCGCTACTGGTGTAATGGCATCAGAAGCTGATAACGTAATGCGCTGGATGTCCACAAAAGTTGCTGAGCGAAGAACACTGCCTTACAGTGATTGCATAAGAGCCTTGCGAACACATATATCACTTACACTAGCAAAATGTGTATTGATGTGCGTGAGATCCACAAGAATGGGAACACAATATCAAATGACAGAAAATCGCACCGGAAACAATCCAGAAAGGATTGTTTTGCAATGATTTCGATTGACCATTATTAAAAATTTAAAATTTTAAAATCGAAAGGCCCATTAGCGAGAACCTTAATTGTATATGTTGTAGAACTTACGATATTATTTAAATAAATAAATTATATAAAAAAATTATGTAGACAAGATATGCCTTTCATCGCCCGGAAGGAATTTCATCAAGTCCGCTCGCCATCGAACAATGACTGTATTTTATCTAATTGAGTCTAGCCCTGCGTGACAGATTGTTTTTTACGCTGATTGATTTTTTTCTTTTCTTTCTTTCTTGTAATAAATAATTGTGCCATTATTATGTAGACAACGTTACGAGCGTAGCTCAGAGTTGCTGACAAATCGATAGTCAAAATAAAAGAAAAAGAGAAAAACAAAAACAAATAGTCAACAATTTAAAATAATCTGTCCTTTAAAGAGCTCACGAGTTGCCACATTTACAATATCATCGCTTAAACGATTCCATGAATTTATTATTCGTTGTCCAAATTGAATCGTCCTAGAATGTACTATTCGTTGGCGACTAAGATAAAATGAGTGACCTCGCAAAGCTCGAGTTGATCGAATGTTGAAGAGCCCACGCAACACATGGTGTTCATTGTGAAATACCTCCCATACAAGACAGATCCTACGAGTCACGAATATCACATAATGACTGCATATTTAAAGACCGAAGACGGTCCTCGTAAGGAAGTTCTCTCAAAGAATGTACTAATTTTGTTGCCATACGTAGCACCTTCTCAAGTCGAGTAATCTCATCTTCTGGTTCGAGGGTATGAACATTGAGAAGCATATAACAAATGGCTTAGTACAAAAGCATTTCCAAGAACTCTAAAAGAACGTGAACTCACATAGCTGAATGATCGGCGAAGGAAATCAACCATACGCATGGCCTTCGAACAAATGTACTCAGTGTTTTGGCGAGTGGAGAAATCATCCGTTATCCATACGCCAAGATCTTTATAGCTCGAAACCAATTTAATTACTCGATCCCCGAGATGATATATCGGCACTGGAACAATATTACGTAACATATTATGTAATATTATGATATTATTACATAATATTATTACAATATTATGTAACCGCTATTTACTTATTTTTATTTTTTTTCTTTTTTTCTTTTTTTCATATTTTTCCTATGTGATCAGTTGAAACAGCCATTTGGCTATAACTTGTAATACTAATACTAATACTTTTTGTATGTTGATGATATCAGTTAGCTATTGAACATCTAACTTTAAAATAAATGGTTACACTGCACTCATTCCATTAATAAATAACTCCTAAATCAAGGAATGAGCAATCGATTTATAAAATTAATTTATAAAATTAATTTATAATCGATTTATATTTATTTATTCAAATACATGCCAAAGCCAAAAAGCTATTCAGGCAGAGTCAAAAAAGAAAAACAAAAAACAAAAAGGAAATAGTCATTTAACGGATCGTAGCTAAATTGGATAGTTCAGTAGAGCTGCTGAATGGCGGCATTGTTCACGGATTCATTTGTAGCATCGCGATTTAAACTTTCTCAAGCTTGGAGCAGCAACGACTTCACCGGGCAGCGAATTCAAAATGTTAATTCCTTTCCTCGATAGTCTAAATATTTTCGGTAATCTGGCAAATCGAGATTACATCGGTGGGATAACCCACCGCACTATTCGATATATGCCATAGACAAAGCATTTCCTGAACCTCTCACGTACGACAATTTTATAAACCTCTCACGTACCGATATCATTCCAATACGGCTACAAAGTACATGATAATCACTACCACCTAAGCCAACACAGAGCATCGAACCCCGCCTAAGAATATACTCCATGGTCTAATAGTTCTTGCTTGGTGACAGGAAAACAAGGCTGATAGCAGTATTCCAAGTGTGATCCGACGAAAGAGGTGAATAACCTCTTGAACACTTGACAGCTTAACTTGCGGAATGCTATTTCTATACAATATAATGCCCGAGTAGCTTTACTTAGGGTGAAATCAGTGTTAAACTTTGTTTTCATGGATCGATTGACAATAATACTTAAATCTTTATATTGAGACACTTCCTTTAAGACATTGTCTCCAATATAGTACCTAAGAATTTCAGACGGGCGACTTAATTGCATAAGGACATATTTTTCAGCATTTAACCGTAATCCAGTAGATTATCACCAATTGGACAGAGAGTTAAGATCATTTTGTAAAGATGCACGATCAGCAGAACTTCTAATAATCGATCAAATATTTAGATCGTCTGCAAAAGCTAGATGAGAGCATAATAAGCGGAGTAGCAAATTATTCATAAAGGTTATATAAAGCAGTGGACCAAGGACTGATCCTTGGGGCACTTCAGAATTAGCATTCACCTAGTCAGAAAGCACACCTCCTAAACAAACTCTGAAAGATCTATTCGATAGAAATTGCCTGACCCACTCACAAATATATAAATGGAGTCCATAGTGATACAGTAAGGAGACTTTGCCGTTATGTGGCACCCTACCAAAGGCTTTGGAAAAGTCAAGGAAGACTGTGTGAACCTGGAACCAAGCACTCAGAGCATCTGTCTATTTTTCACGCGCAGTTAGTAGATTAGTTAGGCATGAACTCCAATCATGAAACCATGTTGAGAATCAACCAATATATGATTAGAGTTCAAATGATCTCTGATTCTACTAGCTATTAGTCTTTCTAAGAGTTTCCAAAATACACTGATCAAACTGATTGGCCGACAGTCCGCACAATAGCTAGCAGAATGCTTTTTGAGAATGGGTACCACAATTGCACAATTCCAACTATCAGGAATCCAATATGTATCCAAGCTATATCTGAAAAACAGAGTTAAACATTGCACAGTACGTTCGCAAAGGATTTTGACGAGAAAGGGGAATATTGTCTGGTCACGGAGATACAAACAGATAGAGCTTCATAGCCTCGTTCAACACCTCATCAACTCAGAGTGGACAAACACTACACTGATGTGCAATCAACATACTTTCAACTAAAGTCACGCTCTTTATCAGTAGTAAAATCTTGCACTGAGAAGCTATCGGTTAAATATTTGGCGATATTCCCCCTTTCTCGTCAAAATCCTTTGACGTAAACCAAAAGATGGCTTTATTTGACAATCTAGAACAAACAAAACGGTTATAGTTATAATGTCATATCATCTTCATCCACTATGTAATCGTTGAAACGGCTTGGCATTTTACGTAAGCGTTGGCTACGCCAGACCCGTGGACGTTGTTGATTTCTGACCGGTTCGCTGACCATTGTTTGTTGATAGTCATCAGAATGTTTTGGTTCACTCACTGTCTTGTCCGCTTCCCTTTCGTCTGGTTTTGATTAATCTGTGGCTCGCTTTGGGTGTTGTCTGCTGATACATTTTAATTGGTCGCTTTAGTTGGTTCTGTAGTCCGTGTGTATGTTGTCTCTAAGTTTGACTCGTTAGATATATCTGGAAACGGTGTGTAATCATCAGCATAAGGAGCCAGATGCTTTAACGATACGGTTGTTTCTCGTATATCGTCGAATCTGATAGAAACTCTGGATGGATCACATCTCAGAAGTTCCACGACCTGTAATTGAGGATCATATTTGCTAGAGCGAACTGATGTTTTAATAGAACTTTGCCAGGCGTAAGTAACCAAGTTGGTAACGCCTTCCCTTTGCAAGATCTGCGCTCAAAACGAAAAAACCTCTCATGAAGAGTACAATTCGTCATAGTGCAAAGCAATGATCTTACTGAGTGTAGTGCAGCTGGTAGAGATGATTCCCACATCGTGATTGGTCTATTATGAGAGGCTAAATCGAGCTCAATAGCCTTCCAGATTATACCGTTGTACTTTTCGACCTGGCCATTACATGACGGATTGTATGGACAGCTTCGACTTGATGATATTCCTAATCGATTAAAATAATCGCTGAACTCTCTCGCAACAAATTCTGGACCACGATCGGAGTGAATCATTGCGGGCATTCCAAACATGAAGAATAATTTCTCAAGACATGCGATGACTGTTGATGTCGTCATGCTAGAACATGGAAAGGCGAATGGAAACATCGAGAACTCGTCGATTACGACCAAGATATAACGGTTGCGTGTTGATGATGGAATCGGTCCTTTGAAATCTAGTGATAAGCGTTCGAATGGTTGGTATGCTTTTATTACGGCGTGATCGTTTGGCTTGAAGAATCTTGGTTTAAGCCGAGAGCAAACGCCACAATTTTTGACGATGTTTTTGATGTCCTCGACAGAACATGGAATATTCCGACTACGGATAAAGTGGTACAACCTCGTCACTCCCGGATGGCATAATGATTGGTGCAGAAACTTAGTATGGGTCAACACATTGTTGCTGGTTAATCCACAATATTGTCGGGACAATGCATCAGCGACTGTATTGTCTTTCCCCGGCCAATAGAAAATTTCATATTGATACGGGGCTTACTCAATGCGCCATTTTACAAGTTTCTCATTCTTTATAGTGCTTTTGTGTCGGTCGATGAATATGAACGAAACACTCGCTTGGTCTGTAATCAATTGAAATTTTCGACTTAGCAAATAATGTCGCCAATATTTGAGGCATTCAACGATCGCAAGGGCCTCTTTTTCAACTGATGAATATGTCTTGCTAGCCCTTTGTAATGTTTTCGAAAAGAAAGCAAGCGGCTGCCCATCTTGAGAGAGTACTCCTGCAATGGCATTCTTTGATGCATCCGTCTCGACAATGATCATTTTCGATTCGTCGAATACTTTTAGGACAGCTTCCGCGATCTCTTGTTTGATTGAGTTGAATGCATTTGCTGCATTTGTAGCCAGGGGAATTCGTGCACGTATAGAAGAGGGTGGATCTTCTCTGAAAAGTTTGATATCCACCTGGAATAATGGGCACACATGCCGAGAATCCTTTTAAAGTCTGTAACATTCCGAGGATGTTCCATGGTTGTAATAGCTTTTGTTCTATCAGGGTCGGGTCGTATGTTATTGTGTGTTACCAAGTAGCCGAGCAAACAAATCGACGTGAGACCGTACTTACATTTACTTTCGTTCAAGGTTAGTCCATACTTAACAGTAGTATCTTTGAATAGACGTAGGTTCACATCGTGATCGCCTTTATCTGTACCGCATACGACAATATCATCCAAATATGCAAATGTATCCTTCAGCGATTCGGATTCTATCATATTAACTATGATTCTCTGAAAGACGGCCGGGGCATTTGTCAATCCAAATGGAACCCGGTTAAATTCGTAAAGCTTGTCCATTGCTTCGAAGGCGGTGTAACACTTCTCTGACTCTCGCATTGGCACTTGGTGATACGCGGACGTCAAATCAATCCGGATGAAGAACGTATACGTAGCGATACGTTCAATAGTACTGTCAATCCTGGGAAGTGGATATGCATCTGGTTCGGTGAACTTATTAATTGTCATCGAATAATCCACCACAAGTCTTTGCTTCCCTGATGGATTTGAAACTACCACTACTTGCGCTCGCCACGGTGACTGATTGTGACGAATAATTCCTTCGCGCAATAATCTCTGAACTTCACGATCGATGAAATCGGAATGCAAGCGGCTGTACTTCCTTGATTTGACAGCAATGGGGCGACAACCTGGTGAGAGCGTGTTAAATAAACTCGGCTCTTCTATCCTCATGAAATCTAATGCGGCTAGGGTCAACGTTGGAGTATGAGAACTGAGGGATAGTGTCACGATTTTGAATCCGGATAGAAAGAATGTCCCAAAATGACATCACAACACAAGCATGGAAGGCATAGAAACTTAACGTCATGATACGTTCTTCCTTGAATCATCGCGTTTGCAACACAATATTTATTAACAGTAGACGATTTGTCTGTGGCGGTCATCTTTATGATATTGTGACATGAATGTGTAGTTAATCTCAACCTCTTTGCAACTGAAGCATTTATAAAATTCGTCGAACTCCCGGTGTCAATCAACGCTCTCATATTATGATCATTTACCTTAATGTTTACGATCGAACGTCTTAGGTCGTTATTTATACTAGCGAGCATGGCGCCAACAGCCTCAAACTCCGAATCTTCAGTCATTGCGTTAACACGAGGACGTTTGGATGACTTACACACATAAGCAAAATGGCCACGTTTGCCACATTGTCGACAATCTGCATTTCTTGCTGGACATTTGCTGCGATGATGGTACTGCCTGCCACAGAAATAGCACTGTTTGGACATACTGACATCCGTTATCTTGTTATCAACAGCACTGCATGTTGCGTCCTCTTGAGCTTGAATTGACGCTACGGACATATCAGGTGGACAGTTGTACGCGGATGCTTACAATTGTGCACTTTCAAGTGTGCGTGCTCGATTAAACGCTTCGATAGCACTAAGATCCTTGCTTTCCAATAGGCGTTGCTGTATATGCGTTGAGCGCAACCCACTAACAAATGCGTCGCGTATCACTAAGTCACTATGCTCGATCGAAGTAACTGCTTGAAATTCACAATCTCGATTGAGCGTTTGTAAGTTGAGGATGAATTGATCGATCGATTGCTCGTCGGTTTGTCGATGTGTGAGCAGCTTGTATCGTGTGAATATTTGACTTTTCTTCTTAATAAACAGAGCCTCCAGCATTGAGATGGCATCATCGTAAGTTGTTGCAGATTCGATATGTCGATAGACCGTAGTTGACACGTGATTAACAAGGATGTCCAAACGTGAATCAGCAGGTAAGTCTACGATGCTGTCCAGGAACTTTGTAAATCGTCTTTTCCAATGGGCCCATAGAGTGGCTGCGTCAAGAGTATCTGGTTCGAGAGCCAACTGTTCTGGTTTGAGGAACTTCTCCATAGTCACCAATTGTCAAATAAATTGACGTAAACCAAAAGATGGCTTTATTTGACAATCTAGAACAAACAAAACGTTTATAGTTATAATGTCATATCAAAGAGTTTTGTTATTTCTTACATATGACCAAAAACTCCTAGGGTTCAAAGGTGCATCCCTGGCGATACCCTCTTCTTACAAATAGCGTTTCTGAAATTCTAGTCTATTTCATAAGTTTATAGAGTCGATGTAGGCACGTTTGGAAGCAGGAACACGTCTAAACTTGCGCCATAATTTGTTGTGGTACCCAAGTGCATCAATAGGCTCTCTGTCGAACCAAGGAGGATGACATGTTTGTCGAACCAAGGAGGATGGTCATGTTTGTCGAACCAAGGAGGATGGTCATGTTTTGACTTGCAGGCACGTAACGGAGCAAAGATGTCTGAAATACGCTTTAATTCTTTAAGAATATCAAAGCTACTGGAACATTTGAAACGATGTGAGCATGAAAACTATCCTAGATACCCTTCAATAAGTTTGCAACTAGTTGACTAGCATCAATATCTACCCAACAACGTTTTTAAAATTGGAGTTTTGAGAAGCCCTGTTGAAAACCGACAGTCGCATAGAGAGTACACAGTGATCGCTATTGCCGATTGGTGCGTCATAACGAACTCATGAGGCGTCTCCTAAACACTTAGTAAAGACCAACTCAAGTATAGAAGGCATCTTTGTCGCCCAAGTAGGTTTTTTAATATGTTGAACCAGTAGCATTTCGAGTAAAAGAAAGTCACTCAATACTTTTCCAATTCCGTGATGTGGTCGTGAAAAGCTACTTTCCCAGTCTATGTGGGGGATGTTGAAGTCACCTATAAGCAGAATTAGAGGATACGAAGATAAACTCTGGTATAAGCCTGTAATAAAGGTTTATTCCTTAAAAATATAAAGGTTTATAAATAAAATAAATATATTATATAAATAATGTTTATATACAAACCTTATATATTTTTATTAATAAATATGGTTTATATATAAAGTTTTATACCTTATTTTAAACCTCTAATGGAGATCGCTGACCATTTCCCAATGTAAAAGCAAGACATCTAAATAACGATCCGATATCGTGTCGAAAAGTATAAATGTTCGATACCAGGAAACTATTTCGCACAAATGCGGCTGCGTCGTCTCCACGTTTACTACACGAGCGATCCGAACGTATTAGAATATAGTTAGAAATGGCAACACAATCATCAGAAATTTTGGCACGTAGCCATGTATCGGTCATACAAAATACATCAAAACGTTTTCATGCTACTAGAAATTTTGTTAAGAGAACTGAGCCAGAATACTGCGAACATTTAGATAACCGACTAAAATGTTCATATACTGGCAAACTGTGACATGCTCGGTAACGCTTGCGAAGACAACAAGTTAACCTGCACACGAACCAACACTAGAAGTCTGACTCTACAGAAGTAAAAGTATCCACCTGACAGTTGAGTGCCACTTGACCACCCAAAAATTTCGGATACATAGGTTGCTTTTGCCACTTTACAAACGTCGGTGCAGCTTATCGAAAGCCTCGTCTTCTCAAACGATCTGCAGGAGATAAATCACGTTGTATATGAAAATCAAAGCCTGTTAATCTAAATGCATACTTGAGTAGGAAGTTGACATGATATTTTTAGTCTAAAGCAACTTTTAAAAGTCTCGGCTTAACTGACAGTTTCTTGCCTAGTCGAGAAAATCTCAGAACTTTTAGACGCTTCGCAACATCCACATCGGTCTAGAGAAAAAATTTTGAAAACACATCGCGAAGATGCTTAATATTGTCATTCAATCTACTTTGCAGATTGTTGCTGAGTGATTCCTTAACGCCGTTCACGCTAACATTTAACTCTTTTCGGTAGTTAAATTGTCTTGAGCTAGCAATCGTTATTAAGAAAGCTTGAGCCTCCAAGGTAATTGATGACCGTCGATGATTTGGAGGATTTACTGTACGTTGTCGATTATTTGGAAGGCTAATTTTTTGTCGTCGATTATTAACATGCCTAACGATAATCTGACTTACCCTCGTAAGATCCTTAACGTTCTCAGTGAGAGGGGCTACTATAAAAGAAGCACGAGCATTGCGACGAGGTGCAATAGCGGTGGGTGAGCACAAGGACGCCAACAACAACTACTTCCCAAAGGAGAGAACTGTAAACGATCACTGCTCGACGAAGCGTTGATATGAGATGATAAATCAACATAAGCATGCTTTAGGGCGGAACATTTATCATCTCCAGCAAGACAAACACCGCTCAATTCCAATATATGTGGTTACGCAGTAGAATCCAAAAAGGAGGATGTTTGATGGAGTTCTCCATCACATTAGTTTCATGTGATGCGTCCTCAACAAAGGATTGAGTTGAATTGTTATTGGAAGATTTGATTGAACGATCGTCCAGATCTAACTCCGTCTTCGATTGATGCATAATATAATGATTGAACGCAAGTGTATCAGGTGATAGACTCGAAAAGCATGACGGAGTCGACGCTTTGAGAGTAGGCATTGGATGTTAAACATGGGGCACGGTGCAAGCGACGGTATGGGTCAGGCTTGAAGGGCAAGAGAAGATCGAGAATGAATGTGAGTTCAGAGTCGAAAAGAAAGGCGAGATCGTGAGGAGAGGAATATGTTATTGTTGGATAGTCTAGAGACGATTTGAGTAAGGTAGAGCGTTGTAGGGAGAGGCTAAGATTTCTTCAAGAGCTACGTAGGATTGTAGGTGTGTGAGGAGGGGTGTGGTTGTGAGTGAGATCAAGGGTGACGAGAAAGTGATCGGATAGACCAGGATCAGAGATGGACAGTGAGGTGTAGGCAACAAAATGATCGGGGACAGCGATGATGTCGAGTGCCCCACCAAGGATATGTGTGGGGGCAGTGGAGATGGGTTTGTAGTTATAGTTGGATAGAATGTTGATGAACTGGATGGACTCGGTGGAAGAGGGGCGGTCGAGGCGGATGTTGAAGTCGCCAAGAACGATTAAAGGGATTGAGGACAAAGAACAGTGAGACAGAAGGTCAGCGAGTTCGGTAAAAAATAAGGATGTAGGAGCTGATGAACCAGGACGGTATACAATGGCGAGATCTAGAGTGATCGGGATAGAACTACAAGTGAGTAGTTCAAAAGAGCAAGGACTGAAAGGGGAAGTGATTTTGCGAATAGACGCGGGATGACGGGCGAATGCGACAATGCCGCCATGATTAGAGAATTTAGAAGGGGATTTGCTGAGGGGGCGAGCGGATTCGACTAGTGAGCAACCGGCAGAGAGCAAACGGCGGATGGAGAGGTCGTCAGAATCGGAGTGCCAGGATTCGGAGAGGCAAAAGAGATCGATAGATGGCTAAGTGAATAGGTTGAGTATGAGTTCGGATTTATTAAGAATAGATCTAGTGTTTAGGAGGGCGAGACGGAAAGTGGCTGAAGAGGACATGAGTTTAATCGTTGGTAGAGGACATAAGACGCGTGAGAGCAATGCTTGAAAACAATTTTTAGGAGAGGGGGCTGTGGAGGATTAGATTGAGAATATTTATTTAGGCGGATGAGCGCGACAGGAGAGATGTTGAATAAGGATGGTTTATCCGCAGGAACAGGAGACAAGAGGATGGATCTGAATGTGGAAACATCGTGGTCGAGACGTACTTGTGGAGATAAAGAGGTTGAAGGAATGATATTAGTGACGATGACGCAACGATCGCGAGAAGGACAACGTTTCCGTAGAGGAGGACGAGTAACGTAAATTGGTGAGATCACGATAGGAGAGCTGGGAGTTGAGGATATCAAGAGAGTAGGTTTAACAGCTGAAGACGACGAGGATTTGGATAATATAGAGGATGGTGAGCGATGTATGTAAAGGTTTTGAGTGTTAAGATTGTGGAGGTTGGTGAAGGTGATTTCGATTAAGGGATGTAGGTTATTGAGAAACGAGACAGAAGTGAAGATACGGTGGGTGTCGGGAAGTGAAGACATGGGATTAGAATTGCATGTGATAACAGGATCAGTGGGTTGACAAAGGATATCAGTAACGACTGGACACGTTGGAGGTTGATATGCTCTTATGGGTGAGGTCGCGTATGGGTTTTTTGGCACAAAAGCCGCATAGGAAGTCTTCTCGACTTACTGATGTCGCATGCGATTGTAGTCCAGACGCTGCAGTCGAGTGTCGAGCACTGTACTTGTAGTTGAGCACAGTTAGTGTCGGTCGTAGCTGTGTTCTTACGTATACACATTGACGTCCTTGTGTGTTTAAACTGTTAAATTTGATGGATTGATCTGGAACTGGATTGATCTGGAACTGGATCGATTGTATGTTAATTATTTTTCAAACTTTTTAAGGTTTATAATTTATATCATTTGAACATGTTTTCAAATAGTATATGCTTTTGCCTACCGCATATTGTTCAACCGTGAGATTAATTTTTGTTCTTTCCATTGTGTTGATCTTTTTAAAGTCCACGACAATTTACTATTATATATTAATCTTTGGTATTGAATTTCCGACTTTTGAGTTAATTTGTACCTATGAGCTGTGCAGGTATGCTCAATTTGTACTTGGTCTGGCAGTTTCATTTCTTACGAGGACTACTGACAGTGATTGCTTGTATCGCCGTTACTTTGATGAGATGTGGGGTACAGTCGCATACTTTAACATTGATAATTTCCGGTAAGGACTTGACATCGTGTTAAAAATAATAAAATACGAATTTGTTAGAAGATCGTTATTTCAATTTCAATGATTCTCTACCCCGAGTGATTTCAACTGACATGTCGTTTACTACTTAAACGCTAATTGTCGTTAAGTGCCATTTGTGCCAAACAGTAATTGGCACATACGACCCTTTAGAAGTTCGAAAAAATGCGCTATATCACAACCTTGTCAGTAAAAAAAGACTTATTTCTACATGGCAAATGCGATCCGGCACAGGCTTATATGACCACAAAAAAATCATGCTCTAAATCATGATCAAATCTAAATCATGTATCGAGAAGGCGAGAACGGAGGAGGTATTTGAATGTGATAAACGAGGGAACGCGACTGAAGTCGAGAGGGAGCTAATTCCAGGCGAGTTGGGCGGCAACGAGGAAAGATCGGAGACGTAGTTGTTGGAGTAATTGGGAGCATAGAGTAAGATGAAATGACATGAACGCAGCGACAGAGAGGTGAGGCGAGTGTCGGCTAAGGAAGGGATGTTGAATAACGATGCGAAAAGGAAGATTTTTGGATTAAAACGCTTTGTTCCATGTACCCATTAGGATAGGATGACGTGGTACAAGGAATTGACAGAAGTAGTATAATACATAATAAACAACTATATTATAATAATCCGGTTAAACGCAAACCAAGAAGTCATGGTGATAAAAGGAATATGAAAAATAGAGTTAAAAATATTAAAAAGATGCATATAAATGAACAATTAGAAATATTAAAACAACTTTTAAGAGATAATAAGCTGAAAGATCTTTATGTAAATATAAGAAGTTTTTCTAAAGATATCATATGTTCAATAAATCAAAAATTAATTAACGACTATGATAGGCTAAGTTGTATAATAGACAGTTATTGTAATACAAAATATTATAATCGTACAATAAATGTTAATAATAACAATAGAAAATATACATAAACCATAAACTTCATTAATAAATGTATAGATAACATAAATATAGCCGGACTTTTAAATAATTCTAAAAGTAAAGAAATAATAGGGTCAGATTTAAGTAAATATATTCCTAAAATAAGGTATAAGTTATTACCGCTACCATGACGGAAAATTTGTAATTATAATAAAGAATTAAAATCAATCTGTAACGATAATATTAGAAACATCCTAGAAACTGAATGCGATTGCAAAAGTCTTAAAAATAAAATGAAAATAACAAACAATTACAAAAGGAAAGATAAAATTAATAAAGATATGTATACAGATTTTACTAAATTAAATCATAAATATATAATAACAACTATTGATAAAGCTAGTAATAACTTTGTCTTCATATGCAAAAAGCTATATTATGATATACTGATGAAAGAGGTTAATTCTAATGATTTAAATGTAAATCCAACATATGAACGTAGTGAGTTGAGTTTTGAAACAATTATTTCAAGTCACTATTCTATAATGGATAAAAGGAGTATAAAGGTTGAATCAGATAATAAAACTATACCTATATTATATTGGAATCAAAAATTACATAAAAATCCTATAAATTTATATCGTAAAGATGACATATTTAAATTTACAAGAAACATATTTTTGCATGAGCATTCATGCATACCATATAAAATAAAATAAAATACATTAAATAATGAAATTTTAAGAATTGCAACAATATGTAATGATATTGGCTTTCTTCAAAACCATTTAAATAATTTAATAGATACATATTTTAAACTAGGTTACTATAAAAATAACATCAAGCAGAAAATAGTAAAATATACAAATCAACACAATAATATAAAGAATAAATTTATCTCTTAAGTAGCAAATTTTTATGGATGGATTATAAATAATATACTTTGTCTTAGAATAAGATACTAGATAGTTTTATCAGAAGAATAAGAGTTTAAATTTATTCTTTATATTCTTGGGTTAATTAGCATGCATTTGACCCCGCTGATATGTTGGGTAGAGGAGTTAGGGGCCGAAACCTAATAGCATATCAGTTCCTCCTGATGACCTATAATCCTTATTCTGATACAACGTCTGTTATTTATTAGTCAATTCATAAAAATGACGTTTATTTTGAATTTCAATTTTTTTATTTTAACTTGATTTAAATTATAGAAAAGTCTAAAGACAATTATCAATTTTATTATTTAATTATTAAATTTTGATTTAGCATTATTATGTTTTGTTTATTTTATAATTATATTAAATACGTAGACTCAGTTAGCTGTTTTGATTTATGTATTGACTAATACAGGGGTTCTCAACCTGGGCGATATCGCCCACTAGTGGGCGAAAATATTTTCCAGGTGGGCGATTTTGTTTGTGAAAATTGGTAAAAACATAGAAGAAAAATCTTATAAATTTTTTTGATGTAAAAGTTTAAATTTATTTTTTAAGCATTTATTTTTTAATCTACACAAGATTTTAATGTTCACATGCAGGAAACTTTAACTTTTAGTCGTTTAATAAATAAAAAGTCGAATTTGCTATTAATTGCATGGTAAAAAATGATTTTCGGCACCATATTGATTTTTATTACAGTTTATATATTTCTTTCTAGTTTTTTTAATAAAAATTATCCCTTACTATGACATGAGAAAAAATATGGCGCAAATACAGTGCAGAGTATTTAGCTTTTGGATTCATCGAAAGTTCCTATGAGAAAGATATTCCATTCTGTCTTTTATGTCGCAAACCGTTCTCTAATACATCTATGAAACCTTCAAGGCTCCTCGAACACCAGAAAAAAGTCCATGCTGAAAAATTTGATAAAGGAATTGAATATTTTCAAAAAGAAAAAGAAATTTTTGAAAAACGTCCAACTCTTACTGGTATGTTGGTATGTTTAAAAAACAAATACCATTTGAAAATTTGATATCATGTGCTACTGACGGAGCCCCTGCTATGATTGGAAAACATAAAGGGTTTATTTCATTTTTAAAGAACATTTGTCCAACAATATTAAGTATCCACTGTATTATACATCGTCATAACTTAGTGGCAAAGAACATAAGTCCTATTCTTCATTCTTTTTAAGGCTTGTCATCCAAGTAGTAAACAAGATAAAGACAAATCTAAAGTGTGACAGATTGTTTCAGATTTTATGTAAAGACAATAATGAGCAATACAACAGATTACTTCTTCACACTGAAATACGATGGTTATCTAAAGGTAATTGCCTTGCAAGATACATTTGCCTTTTTGACACAATTATTTCTTTCCTGGAAGAAGAAAAGGAATTCGATAAAAAAGACGAGCTGAATGCCCATAAAAACAATATAAACTTTATGGCATTTATTTTCAGAAAGCTTAATGAAATATCGCTGAAATTGCAAGGAAAACTTGTTACTCTGATCGACTGTAAGCGCACCATTAAGGCCTTTACAGAGAACATAGAAGTTTTTAAGAACAACTTATTGAAGAAAAACTTTAAAAATATGCAGGAGATAAAAAATGTAGTCTTTTCTTTCTGATCAAGACTTATTCAATTATTCTGAATACTTGTCTACTCTAAAGCAGGAATTTCTTAGTAGGTTTTCGGATTTATTTTCTTTGCATATTAAGCCATGGATGATTGACCCCTTTGGCTGTGATATTGAATGTGTTGAAGAAAACATTCAAGAAGAACTTGTCGATCTTCAATGCAATGAAGAATTGAAATATAAATATGAAAAGGGCGGACAATTTGGATTATGGATTACACAGTCGGCAAGTTTTTATATCCTACGATTTGGACTGAAATGACCAATATTTTGCTGTGTTTTCCGTCTTCTTATTTAGTGGAATGTGGTTTTAGTACAGTAAATAAAATAATAACTAAAGAAAGAAATAGAATAGACATATGTTCGAGAGGTAACGTGAGAATGAAACTTACAAACTTTAAGCCTAAAACTGAGGAAATAGTAAAAAACATCAAAACCAAGGATCACATTAAATTTCTTTATTTATATTTTTTTCAAATTCGGTTTATTTATTATTCATCGATATTCTAACTGAGGCTTGTAACTTTATAATACAGATCTACATATTATGATTTAACATCCATATACCCACTGTTATTATTACATGAATATTAAGATTTATATAAAATTTAAAACAGTTTTTATGTCAAGGTGGGCGATATTAAAAAAATGTTCAAAAGTGGGCGATGATTGAAAAAAGGTTGAGAAACACTGGACTAATAAATAACAGAAGTCGTATCATAATAAGGATTAGAGGTCATTAGAAGGAATTACTATGTCATCAGGTTTCGGCCCGTATTCCTCGACCCAACATGGCAGCTGGGACAAATACACGTTAAGGACGTATTTTCTCTATTAAATTTGATTATATAGTATCTAATTCTGATACAAAGCATATTGTTTATTATCCATCCATAAAGTTGATTTATGAAAATTACAATTTTCTGAAGATGCTAACAGAGGATATCGAAATATCAAGAGACTATTAAGAGACTATTGATGCAATAAAACTAGGAGATGATGCTATCGTACAAACTATACCAGAAGAGGTATACTTTAAAAAGTAGCATTCTTGACATCCAGAACAAAGCTACTTTATTAGAAATTAAAAGAGTATCAGATAAAGAATTATTGGAGCTTGATCAAAAAAGGGGAAATTTTATTTGATATTTCGCTAATCTTTGTTAGCATTTTTAGAAAATTACAAAATTATAATTTTGTTGTTAAGATCTTCAAAAAAGTAATTTTCTGAAGCTAACAAAAATATTTGATATTTTCTGTAACAAAATATCGAATAAAATGTTCCCACTTTTTTGATCCACCTCCAATAATTCTTTATCAATCATGGATCATTATCAGCCATTCAAAATATTTCTAATATAAAGTTATTACGGGAACAAAGAAGCAGAAATTATCCTTTTTTGATAATAAAATTCTATATTTTGATATCTCCTGCTATCATCATCAGGATTACAATAAAATGTTTTACAATTTTTCCCCTGTGTTTGCAACATTTATACAAAAATACATGTATTGATGTGCCCCGCATTTCTACTTAAAAGAAAAAGGAAATACCGAGAAACAAAACAATCACACACTAAAATTTTACACACATTTTGAAAACAACAAAAAGAAAGAAGAAAAACACATAATCATAAAACACAATAAAATTAAAATCATACAATAAGTGACAAACTCATACTAATTTAATAATAAAAATAATTTAAAAGTAGAGTAATAAATTATAATTTAATCTAAACCAAAACAAAATAATAATACAATAAAAAAACAAACGAATTGAAGAAGTGAAATAATGTAATATTGGAATAATTAATTATTCCAATATTACTTAAAAGGAAATGCCGAGAAACAAAACAATCACACACTAAAATTTTACACACATTTTGAAAACAACAAAAAGAAAGAAGAAAAACACAGAATCATAAAACACAATAAAATTAAAATCATACAATAAGTGACAAACTAATACGAATTAATAATGAAAATAATGTAAAATTAAAGTAATAAATTATAATTTAATCTAAACCAAAACAAAATAATACAATTAGAAAAAACAAACGAATTGAAAAAATTAAAATAATTTAATATTGGAATAATTAATTATAATTTAATTTAAGGTTGTAATCGGATTTATTATTAAGCATTAAATTAGGTTCTTTTTTTAAAAAATACGCTTCATAAATAATGCGAGATAACAAGTAACTTTAAAATGATAAAATAGATGCATTTTTAAAATCAGCGGAATGATTTAAATTAACAAAATGCTGAGCAACAGCACTAGAATTGGTCCCTTTACGAACATTATAATTATGTTGTTTAATACGCTTAACCAAACCTTGACCGGTTTGACCAACATATACCTGATCACATTCTTTACAAGGTATTTTATAAACAATGGCATCTTTGTTAAAATCTGGTTTACGCTTAAAAATGTTGTGAAGTTTAGGTAATTTTCTGTTAAAAATGTGCACTTGGTTAAGCACAACTATTTTTTTATGTTATTGTTAATAAACTTTAAAAATATTGAATTCCACTTCAACAAAAGGTATTCCTATATGATGTATTCTTTTCTTAGGACCATATCTGTTCTAACTATCACTTAATTTGTGAAAAAAAGGCTATCACAAATAATTTACTAAATTATGTTTACCCATACTATATAAGATACATACAGATAAGCCTGCAACGTAGGTAATGTGTGTATGTATCTTATCTTGTGTAATGTATGTAATATATATGTATCTTATATAGTATGGATAAACATAATTTAGTAAATTATGTGTGATAGCCTTTTCTCTTTCACAAATTAAGTGATAGTTTGAACAGATAAGCCTGCAACGTATGTAATGCGCCGTAGCAGCGGAAATCCGTCAATTAGTTGGAACGTTTGAAGTCCAAGAAACAATATCTGGCCCTGTACCAAATTTTTGATAAACACATGTCTGAAGTATAGAAGAATTAACCCGCTTAACCAAGACATCGTGAAAAGGTATATCCACATTAGATTCAGAAGAAACGCACCATTGAATTCGAGAATCCTTAGAATTTTGCGTATGGGTAAGGAAATCCTGTGTAACGCAATTCTGAGCAACCAAAAATACGTCGTCAACATAACGAAACCACTTGACAACTCCATCAATACTATTGACAATAGAATTTTCCCAATTCTTTATGTATAACTCGGACAATACAGGAGCAAGAGGGTTGCCCATTGCCCATCCATCGATCTGATCCCACATTACAGATTCAAAAATAAAATTACAACGACTGGTACACATTGTGAGGAGAGTATGCCAATCTTCATGATTAAGAAGAATATCATAAGGTGGGTTAAGAGCTAATATATCAGCTGCAATGTTTATAACACCAAAGAGTGGAACGTCAGTGTAGAGGGAGGTGATGTCAGCTGTAAACAATAAATGTTCGAGAGCGTTATGTCCACGAATTAAATAAGAAAAATGAGGTCCATCCTTAATGTATGAGAAATGACTATCAGTTATATGAAATCGTAACGTGGTAGCAATAAACTTTGGAATTTTATAACAAAAAGTAGAATATGAAGCTACAATTGGCCTTGCACGGTGTTAAACTTTGTGAGCTTTCGGCGATAAAAATCCTGGTTTAGCATTTTTTGAAAGATGAGATTTAAGAAACTTATCAGAAACTTTTCTTTTAGAAAACAACTGCCGTAGGAATCTATTAAATTCACTTTGTCGAGTTTGTTTCAATTGAGACACTTCGATTGAGACACTTGTCCGGACAAAAAATTAAAATTATTCAAAAGCCTTAATTTTTCTATTGTAAAATAAAACATTTATTACCAAAATTACCATTTATTACCAAAACATTTATTACTCAAATAATACCATTCCGCGTGAATTTCTTGTAATACATATAAGCCCAACGCGAAAGAATGACGACTGCCGTTTCATCATCACAATGACTAATCAGTGCCAGATCCCTCTCACTACTATACGCAGAGGAGGACTGGCAGACGGCAATCAACGAATGAATCATGTAATGTACTGGAAAATTTCTACTAACATCATCAGAGTTCTAGATCAGCACTACAGCTTCACCAAATAGGATCATTAGCTAAAAAGCACTGGCAAATGCCAGCGCAAGGTATCTATATATCGGCTTACTTCTATATGAATTTACTCAAATGATACCATTCCGCGTGAATTTCTTGTAATACATATAAGCCCGACGCGAAAGAATGACGAATGCCGTTTCGTCATCACAATGACTCATCAGTGCCAGATCCCTTTCACTGCTGGATGCAGAGGAGGACTAACAGACGGCAATCAACAAATGAATCAATGTGAATGATATACTAGATGTATTATTAATTTATTAATGATGTATTGTTAATTTAATTTCTATTTCATTCAAAATAAATATTAAGATGTGCAGTCGTTTTAAAAATAGATAGTGTTGTTCTGGAAGGCGATTGTTTGAGTAAAAGTACAATCCGCTTAATACAAACACATTGAGCACGATTACACATCTACCCAAACTGACATTTAATCGTCTCGCTCTCAAACATACGTAGTGCTTTTCGAACTAATTTAAAACACCTAGCCATATCTGATCGATGATGCAAACATGGTTCGAAGACGGATCCCAGAATGCGCACACGACGCTTTTGATTTCCTGGAAGAGAATCAAGGAGACGAGTGTGCTTTCAAGGACGCTGAAATCTGTAATGAATAAAGTTGCTCTTCCTTGGGTTTAAAGACAAACCTAACTTCGCTAAGCGATGAGCAACAATACCAATTACAGACTTCATACGCCCTTCGAACCTTCCATCCGACAGAGTGTTTCTTTTAAATGCAATCGAGATGTCGTCCGCATAAATGATAGCCATGGGGAAGTTCTTTGTTGAGATGATAACCCGCGTCATCATCCAAGTAGAAAGTTCTTGCTTTCCAAATGCCTTGGACACGACGCAACATATTAATCGGTATTCCATCACTGGTCAACTTTGTAATTATTACATCAATCCCCAGGTTGTCGAAGGTTGCCGACACATCCAGCGAATAGAGGACAGCAGGTCAACTGTCGTTGGTGAGAAAGTTCTGCATGGACCTTACTGCCTTAGCAGTTCCCATTCCTCTACGAAAACCGTGAATGTAGTCTCCCAACATATCACGATTCTCGTAAAACCGGAAAAGGTTCCTAGCAAGAGCCCTCTCATATACCATAACAATATTATTAGATATTGTTATGGGTCTTGTGTTTTTAGCATTCGACACCCATATTCCCTTCGCAAGACCCCTTCCGACCGCAATATCGCACCAAGCTGCTAGAGTTTCCTCTAGCATCTTGGTAGCGATATTCGTCCGAATTTTATCGACGATCAATTTAGTCGCAGCAGAACATGCCGAAGCTCCGTTAGATGAAATCTTCGGTACGACTGGCCACGCAGACAAAATGTCGTCGACAGTGATGTCCTCTTGTAAAGTGTCGATGGTCGAGAGCAAGAGTTCCATCCGGACTCTCATCATTTTTCACTCAGTCCACACTTCCGCATTGGCTAGGTTCTTCATTTTTAGTTCATGAAGTACAAACTCAAAATCCTTAGATGATATCCACTTAGGAGACGCTGCCCTCCAAGAACGGAAGGTGGTTCGCCTAATAGTTTGCTATTATTCCTTTGAAAAATTCTTGTAGGACAGCAACTTCTTAGCGTCGACCCTCTGCTCCAACTCTTGAATATCATTCTTGAGCAGAGCCATTTGAGCGATTCTCTAGATGAAGGTTTCGCATCCGTTCGTAAACCCCAGAGAATACGTTTCAAATGAAGAGCCTTGGGTGTGTACTTGATGTTCGGAGGTCGTTTATTCGATAAAAAGTTATTTGCACTTTTAAAATGGCATTATTTAAAATTAATAAATTATTTGATTTTTTATTTTGTTTATAAAATTCATCAAAAAAATCATCCAAAACATTTATACAATCAAAAATTGAAATAATTACTTATTATGGAATTATTATTAAATATACTAAAATTTACATTCTCATTAAAAATATTTTAAGATATTGGTAAAATTAATTTTATTATTTAAATTTATCATTACTTCCTTAATTGCCTTATTGAATGCTTGTATACCGGCTCGTGTAGGTTGAAATCTAATCTTGAAAACTAGTTCCTCTTTCCACGACCAATATACAAGTTTATTTATTAGTGGAGAGAGTGAAAATAAGTATTTATTTAATCGAATTTTCAATAGCCTACTGCTATCATCATCAGGAGTAAATGAAAAATTCTTGTAGGGCAGCAATTTCTTAGCGTCGACCTCTGCTTCAACTCTTGAATGTCATTTATTTACTCCTGATGATGATAGCAGTAGGCTATTGAAAATTCGATTAAATAAATACTTATTTGCACTCTCTCCACTAATAAATAATCCAATATGAGTGAACAATCAATTTATAATACAAGTTTATGTACATCGTTAAAAGAATCTGGCAGCGAATTCTGCTGCCATTTTATTTTGAATTTAGTATTTTTATTTTGTATTGCAAACTCCAATGTGGAGCAATATTTATTCCGACGACTGATGAATAACCCTTCCGGGGGACATATGACCTCCCATGCTGGTGCGATCATATTGCCCACCCGAAACCCTCCGTAGTCGTTAAAATCTGCTATTAAAAACTGAGCACCCAAATTGAATATCTTCAACAGCATAGACTGAATATCTCACCTCTTCCTTTTCGAACTCCAGGCACCCGGCTTGATGTAACAATTTGCTACATAAACTGGGCGTCTGGAAATTAAAAAACGGAGAAGTTGGAATGAACCTCCTTCGCTAGTGTTATGCAATAGTAAAGACGCAGAAAAACGCTTATTTACCAACGACACTAGAAAGAGTTCCATTCTGAGATCCTCCACAGACACAAAAGTTTCGTAGTCGTTGATCTCTCTGCCAAATATCTTCAATTGATCGGGTGATCTCGCTTCTTGCAAAATAAGCACATCGGCCTGAATGAGACTGAAATACTGTATCAGGTTCTTAACAGAACCTATATTCCAACTCATCAGGCAGATGCCTTCAAGCAAAGAAAATTCAATTCTTCGCTTTTTTTCTTGCATTAGAAGCTTTTTGCCAGGAACTGCCCCTCCTACTCGACGCTTCCTGAAGTGATTCAGGTAACGTCAGCCTATTAAGATCAGGTCATGTTACCTTAATCGAAGGACCCTCAGAATCAGTCGATACCACGGAACAATATTCCACAGTATTGTCCTCATTCTGAGAGCCTTCTATTTTCGTTTGTGATAAATCGTTAAAACGATTGAAAGTAGTCACCGAAATCGATGACTTCTCTTTCTCTTGTTTCAACGATTTGTACTTGTGTAATGTTGCTGCGTTCAACTACGATTTGAATTTTTTCAAATCATATGAACTACAGCATCCTTTTTTAGTTTAGCAATTTCCTGCCTTAAGGTATCCATTTCTTTTTTAAGAGCAAGTACTCTCTCGATCAGCATTGCTGCTTGTCCAGCATGTTGATCCAGAGAGTGACTTTTGGCTGCTTTAAGATATGATTGAGCCTCCTCATAAGCCATTTGTTCTCACTGTTTACCTAGGCTAAGTAAGACTTGAACTCTGGACAAACGTGTGAGTACGCCTTATGAGGTTGCTCACAGTTTGCACATGAAGGTCTTTTGTTTTTGTTTATGCATCATTGTGTTTCATGTTCTTCTCCGCAGTGGACGCAACGCGGTGACACCTCTCTACATATGTTCGAAAAATGACCCCAGCGTTGACATCTGGAACACTGCGGATACTGAAAAACAGCATAGACTTCGTCGAATATCTTTACAGATATTCGATTTCCGCAGATTTTGCCTCCTTTCTTCTATTTTTTTAAACTACATACAGTTCCTTTAAATAGAAAGGAACTATATGATTGATTAAAAGATTTGCATGCTTTTAGAATTCCTACATCATATTGATGTAAGAATTCTCCCACATCTTCTTTTTCCGCAAATGACGGCACATCCCTAAGAATGGCCGTCACTTGAAGAGAAATGTCGATAATTTCTGTACCCTCCTCTCCAACTAAAGCCGTTTTAAATTTATCCTTCAAAGCTAAGCTTTTGAAAGAGATTCGGTAGAAAATATCTCTTTTGGAAATCTGTCCGAAGATTTCTCCTCGAACAGTTTTTCTTATTTCCCTTTCTATCTCTCTTATTCTTTTGTTGAGATTATTGTTTTCTTTGCGTGTTATTTTAAGTGCGAAAAAATCTTGCTTTAGAGGCAAAGCCTCTTTTGCACTGAAGACTCTTCTATATTTTTTAAATTTTCCTCCAGCTGGGAAGAAGATTTTCTCTTCCCAACTGGCTTAAGGCAATTAATTCCTTCAAACTGTACTTATGTACTGATGTTAGATGTATATATATGAATAAATAAAAACAAAAAACAAAATGCAAATACAACAAACAAAAATAAAAATAAAAATAAAAAATAAATAAACTAAACTAAACTATATCAAAAGCAAAAACTCACCTCTCAGCTACCAATATAGCTCTTGATTCCGAAAACTTGAACTTTGAATAGCGAAGAAGTTAAATACAGCTTCAAACTGTATTTATATTAGATGTATATATATGAATAAATAAAAACAAAAAACAAAGCGAATACAAAAAACAAAGATCAAAAAAATAAAGTATATCAACAGCAAAACTCACCTCTCAGTGCGAGATGATCATGCGAGTCAGCAAACTAAATTATTCGTTCTCCATCCTTATTTCGTCGTCCATAATCTATGTCACCATGGCAGCGAGATCCATCAGCAGCCCGACCGACATGTCCGTTGAGGTCTCCAGCAATAATAATAACGCTTTTGAAACGAAAAAGCGTCTTTTTCTGTTTCACTACGTCCAGTCTGTGATGCATATGCAGAGAAAATGTGAGCAATGCGGCTCGCCGTCACAATTGTTATTTTCATTAGTCGATTATCGTAGCGGCTAATTTATATAACTGAATCACGGAGTCGCTCAGAAATTGCGATAGCTACTTCGTTGTTAGTTTCCATCGCACCGTAGTAGAGACATTTGTAGCTATTGTTACTAAGCTGTTACCAATGATTAGTTTCTTAAGTCGATCGTTGTAGCTGCTAACCTCCATAACTTAATCACAGAATCGCTCAGAAATTGCGATAGCTTCTCTGCTACTATTTCCCACCGTACCTTTTAAATCTAGGAAGACTATTTTCTCTTCCCAACTGGCTTATGACGATTAATTCCTTCCAACTGTACTTATATTATCTATAAATATAAGTATATTATATATATTATATATAATTATATTTATATATGAATAAAAAACATAAAGCGAATACAAAAAACAAAGATCAAAAAACTATATCAACAGCAAAAACTCACCTCTCAGCTACCAATACAGTCATTAATTCCGAAAATGTGAACCTTGGATAACAGAGAAGTTAGTTTCAAATAGAATACGCTTTGATTGTCCGATTGATACTCAAAACGTTTTTGAATTAACAACGATGTACGAAAACTGAATTGACAACGATGTACGAAAACTGAATTGAAACACTAAAGAATCAAGTTTGCCATTTATCATTGTTCTTTAACCGACAAAAAATGAGTACGAACAAGCGTGTCGGAGGAACAAAGGATTGCAAAAAAACAGTTTTCCAGTCAATTTTCTAGTAAAAACAAAGGAACATGACCAAATACAGGTAAATGCTGCTCTGAAATCGCCTGTTCCAAAGGTTAGTGAGTTTTCAATTGCTACTAGGGATGGGGAAGTACTTCCCCCAATCCCAAAACTAAAAAATCTGATAATTATAAAGATCAAAAAGCCTATGGAAAGGCATTTATTGTTTAATTTCTTTCTACGGCCATTTACAGAGCGACTATCAAATAGAATCATTTTCAACTCGGTAAAACTTTATGAAACAGAACTAAAGATTTCGTTTACCACCTCAGACCTCTTAAAGGGGTATGTTAAATACTTCGAATCGTCCCTGTCGGAGTATGGGTCCATATACTCTAAACCCATACTTGCCACTCTAAAAGTATCTAACCTCCCTTGTCAATTGGAAGAGAATGATATCGAATTACTAAAAGAAACATTTAAAATATCTAACTTCCGTTCAATAATAGGCAAGAGCGGACATCAAATACCAGTTGGATTTTGTTCCGCTTCCCTAGAGCGGGCTGAATCGCTGGCTAATTCAGCTTGTAATCCCTTCATGGGATTTAATCTCAGATTTACAATCATTGATAAAGAAGAGTTCACATATCCGCACTGCAGTCGGTGCCACAAATGGGGGCACTGGGCCTCAAGCTGCAGTGAGTCATCGACATGTGGGGTGTGTGGCTCCCCCCAGTGTCCGGCTTTGTTGACAGTAGAAAAATGTGTATCCCCTCCATTATGCTCTAACTATGGGGGGAGCCATCTTGCATGGAACAGAAAATGCAGACATTTTAAATTATATCAAGGTGGATTTAACAAGTCTGCTGCCCAACCGAAATCTGGTACCTTTGCAAATGCTGCCACTCGTACGAGGGATGATGATCTCATGCGAGCAATTGATATACGTATAGAAACAATGTATAAGAAGATGGAAGTTTTAGTATCCTCTGTTGTTGCCACATTCTGTACTAACCCTACTATTCCATCATCAACGGCAAATCCATCATCCAAAAAGAGGGGGGCTTCGGCTCAACCTATCCCTCCTATCAATATTGGCAATCTCCTGAAGAATAAAAAAATAAGGGGAAATGAAGATGCTGCCCATGGGCAAGTACCTGCCCCGGATGGTTCTAGTGACGGGAAAGGGGAACCTTCCCGTTCCTAGCTCCTTCTAGGTAGGCAATCCCACATCAAACTAATCCACCACAATGCAGAGTAATCGTGAGCCTTTTTCACTGAATATCCTTCAGTGGAATTCGGGAGGTGCTTCTGCCCTTAGACTTCTATCCGGTAGAGATGCAGATGTTATAGTCCTCCAGGAGACGCGGTCTATCCGTCTACCCCAGGACATTACTCGATTTATCCCAAAGCACATTTGTTCCCACTATACTCCATACATAACCCCTCCTCACTCCTCTTCATCTCAAGGACTCTTGACCTTAATTAAGTGCTCTTTAAGGTCCTCCCTCCTATTAAACTATTCATGTCCAGCCATGTCTTGTTTAGTAGTTTCACTCTGTAAGAACGGTAAACGCCTCAGTCTTGCCAATGTCTACATCCGTCCTGGGGAGATACACAAAAACCGTGTCACCCTGGATAGTATTATCGACAGCGGCTACGACATGATACTTGGAGATTTCAACGACAGAACTGGTCGTTGGATCAATGCAGCACTTCGCAGAGCTAGGAACGGTTATCTTATTCACAAACCACCTTCCCCTACCTTTCATTGCATATCAACAAATTCAGTCCTCGATATTTTACTGCTTCACTCGAGGTGGTTGTTAAAGCCCCTCTGCACAGAGCAATCGCGCCAGCAATTGTCCACCTCTCATGACCTAATTCGTTGGAGAATTGAGGAAGATACGTTGCTTCGAAGGAGGTTTCACTTTGATCCGATCAGAGTGGCTTTCTTTCAAGCGGCTATCCAACTCTTTCCCAGAATAGGAAATGAGAGTATGACCGAATTTAATACCTACCTCTTTTCGCAAGCTAACGCGATTTTATCGACTACTTATAAAGGTCGTATATACAATCCCACTCCGACGAAACTCAAGGTCCTAGCGAAATTGCTGAACCTCCCTAATCTCTCTGTTTCCGCCAGACAGGCTCTCTCGAATGAATACTGGAGCACTAGATATAGGTTCCAGCTGAGTAAGGATAGGACGAGTATTGCTCGCCTTAGTCCTTCTCAGTCTTCCTTTTGGAAGATTTTCAAGAAGATAAAGTGTGTTTGCTTGAAGGATAAAGCATTGGGTTGGATAGGGAATGTAGGCCTTGATAAAGTTTTAGAGGAGTCACTAGCCCTACACAATTATGGAGCCACTCAATCACCTCAACCAATCCCGCCTTGGTGTAACTTCAGGAGTAGGGATCTATCTGTTAACGGATATCCTTAACTCCTGGGGTCCACTCCCGGGCACCTCCAAATCCATCGCTCCACTTTCTTCTCGGGTCTGTCAGCTTTTGACAGCTGATCAGAGAAGAGAGGTGGCCGTCACAATGCTTTTAGCATCCCCATCCGATGTAGCAGGCATCAATATTAGTAAGCGTGTTTTTATTCCTAAGAAAAAATCCTGCTTATGCCCTAAAGATCTGCGACCCATTTCGATTCAAAATGCCCTCGTGTCAATTTACGAAAAAGCGCTTGCGCGTAAAATCCGCGACCATTTAAGTAGGCGTAATTTGATCCCTCCAGGTTTTCATGGGTTCGTCAAAGGTCGCTCGGTCCATTCAGCAGTTGGTGAGGTGGAGCAGTTTTGTCGGGATAATAGCCATCGTTTAGTTGTGGCTGTTTTCCTTGACTTTTCTGCTGCATTTGACCGCATCTCCATTCCTTTTGTGATCTCTTCTCTCAGGTCCCTCGGGTTGCCTGCGAGAATTGTGAACAGAGTGGAGATCCTGCTGTATACCAAGCGTTTTTACTATGAAGACGACCCAGATGCGCGTCAGTTCTACCCTATTACGGGTGTGCCTCAAGGTTCCCCACTTTCTCCTATCTTATACCTTGCTGCCTCTATTAAATTATTCAAAATATTTAAACGCGAACAACGTCTAGTGGTGTACGCTGATGACACCACAGCCCTGTTCACTGGACGCAGGTGTAAAGACGTAGTCTCTGACATCAGCCGTTTCTTTTCAAGATTAAAAGACCAGCTACCCCAATCCAATCTTATTTTAAACTCTGCAAAATCGCAGGTGGTAGTCTTTCATGGCTCGCCTGCAACAAATAAAAACTTAAGAGACTAGCACTCTCTGCGCTCTCCTCCATATTCGCCTCTGAACCACTCCCCACCTTTACAAGTCGAGTAAAATACCTGGGGTTCACCGTTACGGTGAACTGGTCGGCGAAAGCCGATCTGGATAGATTCAAATGTATCCTGAAGAAAGCTAGGTGGGCCCTGAAACGGGCTCAACATCTGTCATTGAAAGGGAAAGCCCAGGTGCGCCTCTGGGGCACTTGGCTAAGGCTAAGGTTTCTTAAGCTCCTCGTCTCTCGTTTACCCAGCATAGTCCGTCTCGATTGGATTCTTCGGGGGGGGTGAAAGACCCCGGGTGGTTCAGTCGAAAGGCGGCGTGTTGGATCGGTTGGTGGGCTCAGATCCCCGTGGATTTGAGGCCATAGAAGAGAAAGTAGAAGACATGAATTGTTGAAGACCGAAATTGTGCTGCCGTTTTTTCTGACTATGATATGACTGTCTGTTTTTTTTCTTGCATGCTACTTATAGGTCATTGATGTAATTAATAAAATCGTTGTTGTTGCCATTTATACAAAATACTTATAATTTGAAACAAAGGAAATAATATTAAAGAAAACAAATTTAAAATGAAAAAAATTAATATTTAAAATGCCATAATATCCTTACAAATAATAAGATTTTCAAAAAAATTTGAAATGTTCAGCACTTTCGGAACATCAAAGAATTTGCTGAAAATGGAAGAAACAACGAAATTAATAAAACGGTAATAAGAAGTATCAAGTAAATCTTTCTCCCTCAGCAAAGGTAAGGGATAAGACATATTTAACAAGTTTTAAGGAGATTTTCAGAGCTCTATAATAAAGAGTAATTTTGTTATTTTCATTTTCTCTCTAATTTGATCTAATATATAAGTTTTCCAAATGTTTATCTGTGATGTATTTAAGCTTTTACTATTAATCAGCTTACCAAAGTAAGTATTTAAGTCATTATATAACAAATTGTAAATTTCATTTTTATTGTTATTATTTAATCTATATTTATACCCTTTTGATAACATTTCCATTAATTCATTGTTAAGACTTTTACAATTGCATTCAGTTTCTATAATGTTTCTAATATTATCGTTACATATTGATTTTAATTCTTTATTATAATTACAAATTTTTCGTCCTAATAGTGGTAACAGTTTATTAATATATTTACTTAAATATTTATTTAAAAATATATTTACTGTAAGATATTTACCTAAATATTTCTAAAATTTTACTTATAATTGCTACCTTTACAATTCCACTGCTGTTTTGAGATTTTTATACTATCACTTATTCCACTTATCTATTCAACCTTTTTCCAGTCCTACTATATTGACACTCTGTTTCCCGTTTTCGTTATTAACCCAATGAGTCCCTATGTCGTCCCTTTTCCACTACTTTAGTCATTTTCATTCTATTTGAGAAAAAGGTGAATCATCTTTCTTTATTCACTCTATGATTATTTACAAATAGGTCGAATACGCAGTAATGTTTGATCCTTAATACATATATATATATTCGACAGTTATTAATGAATACGAATTCTTTAATACTCAGAATAATTAACCTATAAATGTATTCTTTAAACGTTTATATTTACAACTAAGTATTTTATGTGAATATGGGTATTTAAAAATTTAAGTCTATTATTTTTATTTATTTCATTGAATAACTGATTTGATTTTCATAATAAGCGTTAATGATTTTGGATTCCAGTATAAAATAAGTATTGTTTCATTATTTTGGATTGTATTCACTTGTCGAATACTTTTGTTTTATTTAAGCGTATTTCGCGATTAAGCAACGAGAAAGAAATTGCATAATTATATTAAAAATTACAGATTCCTAGTAAAATGTCATCTTAGGGCAATCAGAACAGTAAAAAGATATTGCCATGTTGGACATACATTATAAAACATTAAGCATAACAGATCTGGTAGATAAACGACGTTAACAACGAAATATATTTAGTGACAGTGTTCTGTGCAATCCAGAAGAGTCGTTCGTTTCCATGCAAATATGAAATGTCCTGTGGCCGCACCAAGGACAACGGCACCGAACAAGTAAACGTTATATGTCATTGCAATCAGCATTAAAATATAGCTAATTGTCAATTGAATCAAATGCAGCACGGTTTGAATAATATGAGTGAGACGGCACATCCTGTAAATATAAAGTTATAAATTAATTCAAATGTAAAAAATAACAGATTTCATAAATATTACAAAATTGACATTTACCTGCGTCATATTCGTATAAAATCAATATCTTTTAGTTCTTGCATGATCATTATTTAAGTGAAAGACACAACAGTGAAATTTTGATATATAAACAATAAAAATCAATGAATTCATGGATTCAAATATTTTTACTCTAGTGATCAAATGCATTTAGTTTAAGGTAAGAATTCCTAATTGAATCCCGAATTAAGTAGTGATGGACTGCCTAAATTCACAACAAAAGTAGATGAACCCAGAAATTAACAATAGTATATCGTTAACGTAATTGTTATTATATATACTATACTAACAAGAGTATAGTATATATAATAGTATATAGCAATTGGGCTACTAATAATAGTAGCCCAATTATAGCTGACTTGTTTCTAAGCTTTATAGAATATGAATTTGTTCATAACTGTTTAAAAAATAAATCTAAATTATATAAAGATATGAAATATATGTTTCGATACATTGATGATATATGTGTATTTAACTCTAATAATTTTTATTCAATGAGTGAGCACATTTATCCAGAAAGCCTTATTCTTTACAAAACCAATATTAATGATAAAGAAGGTGTATATCTATATATGAACATTAAATTAACATTAACTAAAACTACTATTAATTTATATCGTAAAGATGACATTTAAATTTACAAGAAACATATTTTTGCATGAGCATTCATGCATGGCATATTATATAAAATATAACTTTGTAAAAACTAAATCTAAACTATATAAAGATATGAAATATATGTTTCGATACATTGATGATATATGTGTATTTAACTCTAATAATTTTTATTCAATAAGCGAACGAATTTATCCAGGTAGCCTCATTCTTAATAAAACCAATATTGATGATGGATAAGGTATGTATCTAGATATGAACATCAGAAGTACTTTTAGTTCTGTTTTAATTCTATTTTACCTCTAAATATAATATGAATTTATATAAATTTCTCAATTCATATAAATTGATTAATAGCAACGGAATTCCTTGAAATTACACGATAACCTTTTAAAATAAAAATTTTTGCATAATAAACAATATGCTTTGTACTCATATAAGGTACACTAAATAATCAAAGTTCATCAGAGGAAATACGTCAATAGCACGTGTTTGGCTCCGCTGCTAGGTTGGGTCGAGGAATAGGGGCCTATACCTGGTAACATGCATAGCAGTTCATCCTGATGACCTCTAATCTTTAGTAAATAATAATCTTATTATTAGTTACTAATCTTATTAGTAAATTCGTAAAAAATCATTTCATTAAGAATTTTAATTTTATATAATATGATTATTTTTTTGTTCCAAGTAAAAAATTATTATTTCAATAAATTTACATTTGAAGTTCCCGCAAATGGGAATCAACATATTTCGTATTCACGATATGTTTAAAAGAAAAGAATGGTCATTGTGGGATTTGCAACTCAGTGTCTATGACCGAATGTACCGGTGCATTGAGTTTGGAACGCGGTGCTCGGAAACATTGTGATATTGACCTTGCGAGCGTAATTGCAATCTTCGTACGGAGCCACGTTATTACTCTTGAAAACTCAGACTTGTGTTTTTCGCTTATCTGTCGCTAACACACGTAGAGTTGCGTTTGCTGCTCTGCCTGCACCACCCGTCGACGCAAACACTAACGGGCAGAAGGTACTGTGATCAACCTCACGTATCATTTCCTCGTACTTGCTTCGTTTTCGTTGCTCATGATACTCGAAGCAAGCAGCCGACGATCGCGATATATAGGATGGAGCTCCTTCGTTGAAAATGCATACGTCAAAAAACGTACGCTCCATCCTACCACCGAATAATCCACTGCACACAATATCAGGACATGAATCTGGTCTTCTAGTTGTCGCATCATTGTCGAAACTTATTGTATCAGGAACACCAGATAGATTTGGCTCAGTGACGACCCCAGAACACACGTCTGTGAGTACTTTTGATCAAGGTCGCGGATCTCATTATGACGTATCGTCAATAAACCGCCCCTTTTACATGACAATGCATGAACATTATTCAACTCCTTCCCGCATATACATTTTTTGGCTATCTTAGATGGGGTCCAAGCGTAACTTACAGACATTGCGTCGCAAAACTCCGTTGTAGTCAGATGAAGTCCGTAATCATCAAGTGGACGGGATGTTAGCCAATTTGATGCCCCTTTGAGTGAAGCATATTTCAGGAGATGACATATGTTCGGTTGGTCCATCTCAAGTGCCCAAGCGAGATAGTTTGTGCCGGTTGAAGTTGGCTGACTTTATTTGACCCGTAACGTCCGATTGCAATTGTTCGCGAATATAAAGTGATTCTGTGGTATCGAATGGGCTACACAATTGCTTTGAAGATTCATACTCATGTTGTGAGGCAAAAACAGGATGTATGATTCCAAGTCCGCTTATATAGGGAGGGAGAGCAAATATGAGCATATCCTCTCCCGTCAAGCTGTGGTCGCAAACTTTACTAGCGAAATCATTGATCGATGCGGCCGGCGTGATGAACCAATCGCTATCACATCTCGTTGTTCTCATTAGGTGTGTCCAACGACATTGTAATGCTCCGGCGAATGCAAAATATGTGGAGTGAGCGTCACTATCCGCTGCCATGCTGAGTTTATCTACTTGATTAGACCATCCAAGTACCTTTTGTCTGACCTCTTGTTCAACGTAAGTCAACGTACCTCCAGGTGTGCCAAGCATCCTGATACCTTCACAAGTGATTGAGATCTTCTCATGGTCAAAGAGCATTTTTGACTTGCCAATATTGTTGGAATGTGTAAGCAGCTTGGATTTTTCTGGGTTAACTATATAGCCATATTGAGGTCCGATTTCCACAAGTATGTCCCATACTTTCTTCAATTCTTCGACAGGTGCTACGAAATTTCCGTCGTCGGCATACCATCTTTGTTTCGTTTGTGTGATGTTTCCCTGTATACGCCGTATTAACGGGATGGATAACGCAGTAAAAGCCGCCATGGCCAAACGGGTCGCCCTAAGTGAAGCCTTTATTAGCACCATTGATACCCTCTTCAGTTGCCATCAAGGTGGTGCCAACATAAGTATTTCGCAGGACTTGGGTTCATGCTGGACAAACAAATGATATGTTGGCTAATGCAACTTGGCGACTCGCTCTGTTAAAAAGAATTTACGGCGTCGGCCGTTAAAATTCCGAAGTTATCGTCTGATCGAAATGCGCTGGTTACATAATGAATTGCGTATTCTAAACCGGATCTTTGGGCGGCGCATAGTTGTTGAGTGCCCGCCACGGTTTGCAAATGTTGTTTTACAATTTTCATTAATGCTTTGCGGATTACCCGCCTATATATATCTCCGACCCTATAGGCCGGATTCCAGGGTTCTTGTTTAACGGAACGAGACGACTTGCCACAAATGCCTCAATCACGGAGAAATCTATCTGTTTCGTTGCAATCCGTCGAGCTAACATTGCAATACTCTCAGCCAAAGCGGCGGAGTAAGACTTAAAAGAGCTGAGCATACGCTGGAAATCATGCGCGGTAATTCCCGAAGGGCCTGCACCGCCTTGAGTCCTCAGAGAAGCCACGACTATCTCTCTTGCGTCTATACCTGAGAACTCAACCGGATGGTGATACACACAGTCCTCAAGTGGTGCCTGCAGTTGCAGTAACGCATCCCATTCACAAATTGCGGCGCTTGGATGCAGATCGTTTAATATATCCGCGACGGTGCGTCCATTTAACTCATCAAGAAATTAGTAGACTGGACTTTGATTAAGGCATTGCTGATCTAGACAATTTATTGCTGATTTCGTTTTGCCTGATTTAACAAGGCTGATGAAACGTTTTTGCCACTGTTTTTGTGCCGGTTTGGTCCGTGAATTAGCAATTATCTTGCTTTGCAATGCACGCGCTTCACAGATGAGGTCATCAATGTCGCCATTTTCCACATGTTTAATCTGCGCTCTAAAGTTTTTCAAATAACTGATACATTTCTAGCAGGAATTCTTTGTAAAATGCATTGACACATTATTGCCGCTTCCTTCAATGCAAATACCTCACCATCCAATTTTTTTGCAACAGTATCGTATTTCGCACAAAGTACGTCGATGAACTCGTTGCTTGCGGTGCAAAATGGAAGCGTGAATAAGTTTGGTCGCCAAGTGACAGTCTCTCTGGAATTCTGATTCAGTTTACAGATGTAAGGATCTGCTGGTTCTGAGCGATCACCTTCATATTCACCCAACGTCGGCTGATCTACATTTGCCCCGTGCTGACTGATTGTGGATTGACTTGTGCGTTGTGATCTTACTCGATTACAACATTCAGTGGTCGCACAATTGCGGCATGCATTTCCGGATTTAAAGCAGCGACGCCCCTTGCATCTTGCCGCTTGTCCGTTGCAAGAGCAGCACTTTTGCTCTGCTGCCGGCTTTCCTCTAGGCATGTTGTCTTTTGGTATGTTATTGTATGTTTATTATTTTTGTGTATAAGATTGCAAGAAGTAACACAGTAAACTCTTCAACCGATATTGGATTCACTTTTCAATTTTTCTTTTCACATAATTGCGTTATTATTGGTAGATACAACAAAGTCATGATTAAAACGCTTGTTTTGTTACAACAAAAAATATTGAAAATTAGCAGAAATAGTAATAATTTTCAATATTAATCTTGGTAAATAAGATTTTCCTCGAGCGAAACATGTTATATTAATCATATTATAATATAATTATAGTAATTATAATATAAGTAATAATATAATAATTATAAAATAATTATTATAATTAATTATTAAAGTTAATAAAAGAAAAATAAGTTTCGAAATTGCTCGGTCAATATCTGCTTGTCTTCAAAGTCCACGGTCAATACGGGGTACTCCCGTGCGTAGTACAGACAAACACCTAGCCGATTCGCCCTTGTAGTTTTATCATTATTCAAATCAGAAGATTATTGCTTGACATTTTTTGGGTCCACTTGCTGGTAATCGCGATTGAATGTTTTACAAAAATAAATTTTCACATTTAAACAAATAAATAAATTATATTAATAATTATATTATAATAATTATAACTATAATATAATTTTATGTGATATAATTTTATACAAAATGCTTTGAATTAGAATAAGATACACTAAATAATCAAATTTCATAAGATAAAATGCGTCATTATCATGTATTTGCCCCTGCTGTGTTGTTTCGAGGAGTAGTGTCGAAAACTGATAGCATAGCATTTCCTCCTTATAACCTCTAATCCTTATTATGATACATCGTATTTAATTAAAACTGAGCTTAAAATACGCGTATTGATTAGGATAATTATTAAAGTTGATAATTCATGATTAAAATAACATTAAAATATAGCAACCTTGGAGTATCTTGTTCGTTCTTTAAATTGCCCTATACACTGCCAGATTAATACTCGCTATTAATAATTATTGTTAATACATAATTAATTACTTTCAATGTGTATATTAACGAGATAAATGTTTAATTATCAACTTATATGTCACGGGCAAGGGAAAATATTACAGTTTATATAATAGTATACATTAAAAAAAGAAAAAATACTTGCAAGATATAAATCTGAATTTAATATTACTAGAAATCTAAATTCAATTAACTTCAAATAAATATAAGTTAAAATCACCACATTATTTCATCAATTGATTTTTAATTGAATCGTGAATGAAATATTGTTGTTCAATCTAGTTCAATATAGTTCAATCTTGAAATATGATAAAGGGATGCGGACGTACTTAAAATATTAAGTTCAAGCATAAATTCATGGCATAATGGGATTCGTTTAAGATACGAGCTAAAATTGAGGAAGATGTTTTTTTGCCAAGACAAATAAACCCTTTTAAATATGCCCATTTAATTTTATCGATGGCAACTAAATTAATTTCTATGAAGTCCGGTCAAAATACCTTCAAGCCATAAATTTCAATTGCAGCAATTATAAAGGAGTATATATACTTTGACAAGTATACCATCCTTTTGAAATTTTATAAAATTTGTTTTTAACATATTGACAATTAAATTGTTATGATCACTGTATTGGTATAGCTTGCCTATTGAGTTTAGCAAAATGACTGAATTACATGAGAAAATTACCAGGTGATTCGGTTACAATACATTTTGTTTTCTTTATTGTCGCTGATAAATATGAGTTTAAAAGTTCAGAAACAACAGAGGGATAATTGAATCGCCTTGCAACACACTATGACTTTGAATGAAGGACCGAAAATATATAAAAATACGAATGTTATGAGGTATTTACATGTATATTATTACATGAAGAATATTACATTCTAGCTTTAATTTGCGTTTTAACTTCATTGCAATGTGATTTCGATCAACAAAATCAAAAACTTTAGTGAAGTCAAAGAACACCGCAATTATTACATACTTATTATACTATAGTGGATACTTCCGATTCGTTATTGTTGCCAATAATAACGAAACTCGTTAAATCGTATCATAATTTAGCCTTATATGTTATTCCTACATATTTACCTTGGTTTTCCAATATTTCTTGTAATCTGAGGTAGTGATCGTCCAGGTGATGTGGGACAAGGACATCTAAATATGGTTAAATGGTATAATTAACATAAATCAATAAAGTTAGAAAATATTTAACCATAATTATATTTAAAGATTATATTTTAATACAAATGTTACAAATATTCAAAATATCTATCTAATCTTCAATTATTTTTTAATTTCAATCGGAATCTGAAAATTTTATTTTGAATTTAGATTAAAAAAAATTGATAAATTGTTTAAAAGTCAATTTTTAATAAAATAAATTGATTTTTGCTTTAATATTTCGTCACTTTACTGTGTACATTTTCAAGAAGTATCTGAAAGAATACAAGCACTAAATTAGATTACGTAAAATAAAGTCGTTTTGAACATTCAAATATGGAATCAGGATTTTTATCACTACATTATCTAAAACCAATTGAAGACTTGAATTATACTTCGAAATATATGATATATATTGTGCTTGAAAATGTTTCAGGTAAAAACCGAAATATTGAAAAAATCATTTTTTAATGTTTATAAGCTACGAAAATACTAGAAAATTAAAAGGCAATAAAATTGGTGTTATATTAATACTAAAGTCATCTTTAGCATTATTTTAGTATAATTTATTATTGTATCTGGTATAATTTTACATGCATTTATCATTAAAAAATAAAATAATTGATATTACTTTTGCGTCTACTTTTGCATTTATTTTTAAATTAAAAATTAATTAATTTTAATTTAGAGGATAAATAATTTACCTTATTTTTGTTAGATTTTTATTGGTCTAACAGAATGTCCGAATAAATAATTTTAAATAATTTAAGCATAATTTTCTATTAACATAAATTTAATTTTTTAATTTTCTATTAAGAAAATTGATAAATTTCTTAAGATGTAATTTTCTGAAAATGCTAACAGTAGTTAGCAGAATATCAAAAATAATTACGCTTTCCTTTGATCCGGCTCCAATAATTATTTATTAATAATGGATCAGTATCAACTATTTAAATAAAAATTAATATTCGCGTGCCAGTTTTACATGCATTTATTGTTATAGTATATATCAAAGAGAGATATAAATGGTTTATTTTTATACAACGTTTCGATCAAAACACTGTGACCCTTTTCAAGTTTGTAATAACTTGAGAAGAATTAAGATAGCTAGCTTAAATATTTTAATTAATTAGAAAAATTATTAGTTTTAAGCTATTTCGAATAATTATATTAAAGATGATTTATTAAAAGTAAGCTTTAAAATAATTCTAAAGCTTTGGGACATTAATACCGAAGTATCGGCACTCATGAATATCTTACAGTATACTAATTATGTTATTTCAATATTTATTAAAATATTGAACAAATGAATTAGAAATTATTTATTATTAAAAATTTATTATCATTAAAAATTAATTTTAAAATCATTAATCAATTTTAATCAATTAAATTAATTAATTAAATTTAAATTTGTATTAAACCCATTTAGTACCGTCTGATTGCAGAACAATCTGACGCTGCAGTCAGTATCGCGATTCAGGTCAGCGACATAATGATCTATTTTTACATGGAAACAATTTGGCAAAACTAAGTTAGATCATTAAAGCAATACTGCTAGGCGTCCTGTGTACTCTTAATAGTTCTGAGGTTACAAAGCAAATGCATAGGTAACTAAGTGTTACGCATAAGTGACGAGCTCGCACAGAAATATTAATTAGTTTTAAGCTAATTCGAATAATTATATTAAAGATGATTTATTAAAAGTAAGCTTTAAAATAATTCTAAAGCTTTGGGACATTAATACCGAAGTATCGGCACTCATGAATATCTTACAGTATACTAATTATGTTATTTCAATATTTATTAAAATATTGAACAAATGAATTAGAAATTATTTATTATTAAAAATAATTAAAAAAATTTTGGTTTCTAATAAACATACATTTGAGATAAATAACATACAGACTTAAACACACAACGAATCAGCTACGAACCAACGGCTTACAATTAATTAATACAAAACCGAGCTTGGGATAACATGCAAGCGAATACGGCTAGTTGCACAGTCTGTGGCAGATTGCTTCGCCTTAACGCATCAGGTCATCTTCGGGTACACGGACCTGTGAACTTGCGCTGCTAAGGATCAGGACAGCTACCGACAGCTAGCTTTCACAACGTTATCGCATCAACTGACACAATACCTGAGATTTTAGACGCCAACGAGAACACCTCGAAGACATCGTTTCAGTTTGAAAAGATAGACAGTTCTTGCTGCGAAAATCAAAAGAGATCCTTTGAGCTTCGTCATAGGGTTTGGATGGAACCAGTTAACACGATCAAGCACATTCCTTGGAATCTTCGCCGCCGAGTCGCCAATGTTGTTTTCCTCTTTAATTCTATAAGCATTGTGCTCAAATTCATCCAACGATTGGGAGCGTTTGCTGTGCTTTCCGAAGCTATGCCTACAGACTTCCTCAGGTCGGCGCCATGCCGAAGACAACACTAAATCTAATATTAACGCGCTTATAGACAAATTCGAAAATGAAGGAGAGCGTGATTGCCTTTCCACTCCGGGGTTTCGATCATCCAGAAAATTCAGAGGAACTAATGATAAGAAAAATGAATTTATGGAAGTCATCGAATTGGCGAGAAATTGCAATTTCGGAAAGGCGATGCGCTGCCTTACGTCGAATAATGCTTGCGAATTTTCAGAATCTTTGCGCGGAAGATTGACAGAGCTACACCCCCTTACATGATGTTCTCCAAAGTCCTGGACAACCATCTTTGAGCACCCCCTTGTCGGTTGACTCAGACATAGTTGAGGCCGCAGTATTATCATTCCCATCCTCTACCTCTCCTGGCTGTTTAGATTTGAGGGCAGAACATATTCGAGATATGCTGTCGGTAGATCACGGGGTTTTGCTTCAACGCCTAACATCACTAGTCAACAACATGATCGCTGGTACTCTCCCGAACGACCTCGTGCCCTTTGTCGCCGGTGTACCGACGCCAAACAGAATGGAACAGATAGTACATCAAGCACGTCGGCTGCAACAACTTCATGATCAAGATGTCAATTGGTTTTGGGCTAAAATCGACTTGGCTAACGCTTTTAATACGCTGAACCAGAATTCCTTCGTCAACGCGATCAGTAAGAATTTTCCAGAAATTAGTCGATGGACATCATGGTGCTACGGCACTACCTCGAGTATTCGGTTCGGTAGCCTGAAACCTCTTCAGTCTCGAAGAGGGGTACAACAAGGATATCCTCTTGGTCCAGTTTGTTTTTGTCTGGCGATTGATCCGATTGCGGTCCAGATATCGGAGATTGAAGGTATCAGCTTAAATAGGTGGTACCTCGACGATGGAATAATTGGCGGTACTGATGTGGCGGTGGGCGAGGCTCTGGCTCGTCTTGCTGCTAATTTTCCTGCGATTGGACTGTCTATTAACTGGAAAAAGACCGAAGTAATTGGTAGGGCAGACAAGGTCGACTTGATAAAGAACAGATGCCCATGGATCACATTGGTCAACACCACAAAAAACTTTACAATTCTTGGAAGTCCCATCGGGTCTAAGGAACGTTGTTCGAGATACCTTGTTGATGTTGTTCTACCATCCCTTCGTCAAACTCTGGCTCGCTCGAAAATCTCCCTGACCTACAGATTGCATTCATCCTGCTTCGTAGCTGCGCATCCGCTCAACGGGTAAACCATTTAATGCGCACTATAGACGCCGCCTTCACCGAAGAGTTTTTCCGTTTGTTCGACCGATTGATATTAAAGTGTTTTATCAATATCACTTCTATTCAACCCGATAAGTGGGCGTGGATGCAAACCTGCTTTCCGCTGAAGATGGGAGGACTGGGCCTTCGAAGCTGCTTCCAACATTCTCAAGCAGCCTTCCTGTCCAGTGTAGACACTGTCACTAGCCAATTAAACCTTGACCCTATAACTTTCCCTGGGTACGAATTCGTTAAATCTATTATCCCGCAACATATAGGAAATCCGCAAACAAATCAACGAGGATTATCTTGTTACATTGACGAAGTGTTGCGCCGCAGGCTATTGCAGAATGCCGATCGCTTCAATACTGCCCGATTATTGGCAGTTTATGCCCACACCCGTGTGCTTGGTTACAGGCTGTCCCTAGCAAAGCCACACATATGAACTTGGCACAAAATGAATTTGTTGTACTACTACGTCTTTGTTTAGGGATGTCTCTCTGCAACAGTGATTATCGATGCAGACGCTGCCTTAGGATTGCAGACAAATTCGGCTTCCACGCCTTAACATGTCAGTTTGGAGGCCACGCTGGTATTCGACATGATAGCTTAAGGGATGCAGTCTTTCAAGCAGCGGTTTCTGCTGGATTGAGGGTGGCAAAGAAGGTACCCAACCTAGTTCGTGGTTTGCGAGAGAGACCGGCGGACATTCTATTTTATAAGGACCCTCCTTTAGCAGTTGATTTTGCCGTAACTAACTCACAACAAAATGCTTATATGTCCATGGCTTCTGAGATCCCTGGCTATGCCGCAAGCAAGTATGCCACCTGTGCTAAGGAAAGGAAATATAAACGCAAATTAGAGGAGAATGGATACAGTTTTACGTCAGCAGTTGTTGAAACTTACGGAGGATGGAACCCACAAGGGGAAAAGCTAATTTGTTTCATTGCTCGTTATATGGCATGTAGAAACGGTACCCCGTATTGCAGCACAGCGGGTCAGTTATTTCAGCGCGTGTCCGTCGCACTGACGAGAGGAAATGCAAAATCGATCCTCAAAAATCTTGACGAGATGGGCCAACCCTTACTAGAGAAAAGTCTTGGATATTGTGACGAGCCATCTCCGCGACTGTTTTCTGTGAGCAACCTTGCACAGCCCGAGGCCCAGTCAGTTGAGGTAATTCATGAGTCCAATATTCGGACAGCTTCCGTCGTCAAAGGCGACCATTGTGAGGTTGACATGCCTGTCCTGCAACTCATGTCTCCACGACGACCTTCGGCATATCACTCAACATCTAAACAA